>JAZKJV010007014.1:0-236145 GCA_037367405.1 Ottelia alismoides | reverse complement strand
TTAAATTATTCATAAACAAACTAGTTTTTTTATTAATTTAAAATAAAGAAGTAGATTTTATTTTTATTTTTTATTTTTATGTTATACTATATTTCATGCCTTTAAAATGATACGCGGTGCATTTTTTACGATTTTATATGATTTCATAAGTTTTTATGTTTGAATTTTTATGATTTTTGATTCATATTTTTATTTGATTTTTGATTGTGTATCAGTGTGCTATAATATCTATATTATATAATTTTTGCAGAACTTGTACTGATTATTTGAATTTTATAGATTTTTTTGTTGAAAAGTGGTTCCATATGATATTTTGATTATTAAAAATAGAAATGTTCTTTATTTTTCAAAACTCTTATTATACAATATATATAGTATGTTAATACGTGTTTAAACATTGTTTAAATTTTACAACATGTATTTTATTTATTACAAAACTTTTAAAGTTGGATAATACTGAAAGGCCCAACGTAAGATGTGAAGTGGACCTGTTAGAGATTAGAGTAAATACGGATGCCATTTATATGAAATGTCCACAAGCACATGATTGTGCACATGAACCTGCAGATTATGGACATGTAAGAAAATGTTCAAATTATGGATGCTTTTTGTGCAATTGTTTAGAGATGTCACATCTGGGCATGTGGTGGCGCTAAAGTGGTGTGCGGTCTAGATTGCATGTCTCGATCAGATCGGAGGGCCATGATTATTCACGTGTTGCTTGATCTTTTGCGTTGAGAACTAATCTAACGGTCACGTAAGGGATCCCAGATCGAATCTCATCCATCGAGCGGAATACCTGTTCACATAGCAGATGGCTACTGCTTCATCTGGACCGACATGGTGTTCTTCTCCAAAATCGAAGTGTTTTGCAGGCGATAGTGATCAATCGGCAGCGAATCTCATATCTCCAGGAAATGGTGTTGTTCTCGACTGCTCCTCAAGTGGTTGAGATCGGACGTGTTCCCTTGATGCTTGATGACTGCTTATTATATCTGATCTCTGAGTGCTTTGGGTGGATGTCCATGCTCGGATTTGCTCGATGAAGGTAGCTGATCAGATGAGAGGCTCCTCGATGCAACTATAGCTCAAATCTCCGACGATGATGTTTCAATGGCGCTTAGATCTCCGGTTCTTCAAACGACGTGACTTGGCGAAGATAAGGCTTAAGGTGCAGCTCAACTCCGCTGATAGAACTCGAGTATCTATCATTGGTTCTTCAAAATAAAAGGCTGGAGGGTAGGAGTGCTGGACGAGCAATCGATTCAGAAGATGCGATTGGAGGGAATCTCCCCCGGGGGATGTCGCGGCGGTCAAGAGACGACGAGTGGGAGGGGACGTGCCGGAGGAAGGCGACGGCGTTCTCACCGAGGTGTGAAGGATAGGGCTGAGGGGTAACTGAAAGGACATGAATGTAATTTTCTGGTGACAAATTAATAGACAGGAGATCTTGCCCCCTGCTTAATATATAGTAAAATAAAATAGATAGAATGGATGGATAGATCTGCTGCGCAACACCATGACGCGCATAGATAAAGTCCTCTCTCTCTCTCTATTTATATCTTCGAAAATTAGATTTATGTCCACTTGCACCCGTGGACGCAAGATGAGCCAGCGAAATGTGACCTCAATGCCCCATCCCATGACTGCTCGAATATGGGAGGCATGCCTTCCAATCAAACGCCATCTGCACAGCAAGAGAAAGATCTGGTGGTGTCAAATCCGGAGTGGCACACCTCCACACATAGGAAGAAGAAAGTCACGCTCGGGAGTAAAAACCCCGACCAAGCCTCTACTGGCCACCAAGGCCACAACACTCCCCCAACCCATCTTTAATGTCGGTGGTGGTTTGCAATGTGAGGGGCATCAACCGGCCCCAAAAAATCAGAAGCCTCATCCGCCACTTAACAAGCTCAGGAGCAGAGATAATCGGCCTTGTTGAGACAAAAATTAGACCGGAAAATCGCGATAAATTTGCGTCTAAAATACCACAGGGATGGACACTCATGCATAACGATACAGCACTGGGCCGCATCTATATCCTTTGGAAGAATAGCTGCTGGAACTGCTCTCCAGTCGCTGTCAACCCGCAATCGCTAACACTCGCCTGCTCAAACCATGGGGGCTTGATGACCGCAATCACGGTGGTTTACGGGGCTAACTCATCGCCTCTTCGAAAGGAGCTTTGGGATCACCTTCATGCCGCTAGCAACTCGCTGGATGTCCCATGGCTAGTTATTGGGGACTTCAACACCGTGAGATTCGACAGTGAAAAAATCGAGGGTCGAAATCCAACCACTTCATCCAAAGACGATTTCAACGGTTGCATTGACGCTTACGGACTTCTAGAGCTTGAATCTTATGGGAACCCTTGGACATGGAATAACTCCTCAATTGGCCCTTCCAGGATTGCCTCTCGTTTGGACCGGGCTTGTGAATGAGAACTGGCTCATGACTTTTCCCACTGCAAAGCTGTGATACTCGCCCCTCTATTAGAGCGATCACCTGTTGATGTCTGTCACTCTCGCGCAATGGGTGCCTAAGCCTAGGCCTTCCGGTATTTCGCCTACTGGGCTGGACGTGATGGCTATCAAGATGTAGTCTCTACGGCCTGGTCGTCGGAGGCCCAAGGAAACCCGGTATACAGGGTTGCGCAAAAACTCAGAACCGTCAAGCGCGCGCTGAGGGATTGGGCAAAAAAGGGAGCTAATGTGTTGGATGAGGTCAGGAGATCGGAGGACGCGCTTAAGGCAATCAATGACGCACTTGCGGTTGACCCACTAGACCCTCTCTTGGGCCAGCTCGAACGCGACATCAAAGAGCACTGCGATAGCCTTGAGGCTGATCTTGAGTCAGCCTGGAAACAAAAAAGCCGCATTGACTGGCTCAGGTTGGGCGACCGTAACACAAGCTTCTTTCACCTCTCGGCCAAAGCTAGGATTGCACGCAACTCCATTCCTTTTTTAATGGACAGTGATGGCCGTTGTATTGACAAGCCTGATATGGTGGCGCGTAAGGCTGTGGACTTCTACGTCGACCTACTTGGGCCGACCGCCGACCGCTCTGAGCTGCTCCCTCCGTTGACGCCAAAAATGATTCTATCTGCGGAGGGCAGATCTTGGTTGGAGCGTCCTTTCCTTGAGGACGAAATCCTCCATGCCGTTAGGTCCATCCGTCCCACAAAAGCCCCTGGGCCTGACGGCTTCAACGGGGACTTCTTTAAGAGGCACTTGTCAAGCATGACATCTGTGATGCAATCAACTATCTCTACATGGGAGGAAACCATATCAAGGAAGTCAACCAAACTTTCATCACACTGGTGCCAAAAGTTCCATCGCCGAATAATATTTCAGATTTTCGGCCAATTTCGTGCGGCAACGTATTCTACAAGATCTTCGCCAAACTCCTCTCCTCTCGTCTGGCGGCCATCCTCCCTCAATTAATCTCCATGAACCAAACTGCCTTCATTAAAGGCCACACTATGGGAGATAATATTCGGCTAGCTCAGGAGGTGATGTTGGGTTTTGACAGGAAGTCTTCCTCTAACAGGGCGTGCCTTAAGATTGACTTATCGAGGGCGTTTGACACCATTGAGCATGCTTTCATACTTCAATGCTTGGAAAACATAGGATGTGACCCCAGATGGATTGCTTGGATCAAAAGTTGTATCTGCACAGCTTCATTCTCCATCATGGTTAATGGTTCCCCTAACGGATTTTTTCGAGGCACGAGGGGGCTTCGCCAGGGCGACCCTCTGAGCCCCCTTCTCTTTGTGCTTGGTATGGAAGCTCTCTCTTGCATTGTGGAACAATCGGCTGCCTGCGGGGCCCTCAAGCCCCTAAGATATGGACGACTTCTCGCCCCTACCCATCTCATATATGCAGATGATCTGCTCTTCTTTTGCAAAGCGTCAACCAATTCCTTGCTTGCTGTCAAGGAAATCTTGGATGTCTTCCAGGCAATGTCCGGACTCGCTATGAATGTCAGAAAAAGCAAGCTTTTCAGGCCGAAATCTTCAACCACTGATTTTGCAACCTGCCTCCGCATCGGCATGCTATGTCACTCTCTCCCCACCTCCTACTTGGGGTTGCCCCTCGCCTCCTCCTACGGTAGGGGCTCCTCCGTGCGGTCGCTCGAAGACAGGGTAAGGGCCTTGCTTTGTGGCTGGAAGGCCAAGGCCCTTTCCATGGCCGGTCGTCTGCAACTCCTGAATTCGGTGGTTGCAGGTATCATCCTTTTCTGGGCGGATGGCACAATCATTCCGCTTACCTCTGTGCGGAGAATTGACAAGCTCTGTGCCTCATTTTTTGGAACTCCGGGGTTAGCCGCATTGCTTGGGATACGTTATGTCTACCTAAATTCGAAGGAGGTATGGGCTTGAGGTCTACTACAACTATCCAGTCTGCTATGATGCTCTCTTGGGCCTGGAAGATTCTAAATCCCAACTCCTCCCTTTGGGATATTTACATCAATGACAAGTACTTGCATTCATCCACGATTTTTGAGGTGCAACTAACCCCATCGGCCTCTCCGTTGTGGCGGCGTATCTTAGCTATTCGCCAAACTCTCCGTGATGCGGTGGGGGGCACTCACCCCACCTATACTTGGTTGCCTGCTGGTTCCAGATTCTCATTCTCCGCTGCGATGAATTTTGTGCGACCTAGACATGACCATGTGCCTTGGGCTGCTGTTGTCTGGGTCAAGGGCGCCGCACCTAAACACTGCTGCACCCTTTACAGGGCAGTGCTTGGCCGGCTGCCTACTACAGGCAGGCTTGATAGGCATGGCATCTCTCCCCATGCCACCTGCTACCTTTGCCACGGTCACCTTGAATCCCACCAGCATATATTTCTCGACTGCCAGTTCTCTCATATGATTTGGTCAAAGCTCTGCAACAGCCTTGGTCTGGTGACTCCCGCTCCTTGCTCCCTATTACAAGCTATTGAATGGATCATGTCGCTCAGCCCAACGGCCACAAGACGTCGAATTGCAATTGGCCTCACGGCTACCATTTGGGCTACCTGGAAAGAAAGAAATGCGAGATGGACGGGCTCCAGTACCTCCTCCCCTGAGTCTATCGCCACCAACATTATCAAGGATACAAGAACTCTTATACACTAAGCACGGACCAAGGATTTTGTTCCTCCTGGGTTCGTGACTTCACTACATCCTGGCTTTCTTTTTATCTTTTTTGTGTCTATGGCAATTGCCCATCTTTTTTTGTAACTAAGGCCATCGCCTTATACCTGTAACTTTAAAGTCCCTGCAGCAATACAAATGAAAACTTTCCAAAAAAAATGTGTGTTTTCCTTTTGGTTATTACTTGCTAGTCCATGAAAGGTCGAGATGCAATCTCAGCCGTCTGTCAGCACTTCCTTAAACAATCACCTTCTGATCTAATGTCAGCCGTCCATCTACACGCCCATCACGAGCTCGTTCTTCACGCAAGAAACCCTGCTTTCGGTATAAATACACGTCAAGAACGTTCGCGGGAATTTGCCTCCACTCAAGACCACTCATCGCCAACACACTCTATCGAGCTGCGCGGATGGACGACGACAAGGGCGAGAGGTCGCAGGTCGTCATCGGCTTGATCGAGAACAGGGCTAAAGAAGTGAGATATCGCTTCTTCTCCATTCTCCTCCGCGTTCTTTCGTCTGATTACTCGTAACAGAGTGAGATGCCTATGCATCACCTATTCAATAACCATCGGCAATCACCGCCATTTTCGATCTTAGGGTTTCTAGATCCACAAATCGAAGCATTTCAATGGGATAATGCTTCTTATGGCCAATCTTCTGCGTGGATGTAATGATGTGACCTCGGGTTTTGTTAGGGATTGGGATCGCAAGTATTAACTATGGTACGGTGAGTATAGGTTGTGTCCTTGAGAAGAGATCTGCCATTTTTGGAACAGCAAATTGTAGCATTCTGTTGTTTTGGAGCTTTATCTGCAATTTCGATTGATGCCTGAACGTGGCAGCAGGCGAAGGTTGTTACTGTGGGGCAATGCAGCATGGGGCGAAGGATCTTCAAGCTGTTTAGATACTTCTATCGGAATGCTGTTTTTTTGGAGATCTGTTATAAATAACGAGGATGCTGGACGATCATGTGAATCAATACACTAAATAGAAATTTGCTGCAAAATGTCACAAGAAGAAGTGTTGGCAGTATCCATATTTGATATTGGGATTTATGCGATCCCCGAATAATATAGCTATAATGTTTGAATCTTCACTTGCAGTTTCAACCATGAACAATGATGCCTTGTGATGATTTGCGGATCTTGTGTCGATGAGATTCTGCACTTGTCTTGATAAGAGTTGTGGAAGGTTAGGAAAGACTGGTAAGGTGATATATGCTTTGATTGCAGTTCTGTTTAATGGGAGATACCCACTGAGTAATAGATAAGAAGGATGTTGTTGACATAAACTGGATGAAAAGTAAAAGTTGCATGTGACACAGACTTTACGACTAAACATGATCACTTCACATTTGAAGGCTATTTCTAGGGATTTGGAACTCCCTCACAAGCATAATTCATCTAAATCACCAGTATTATACATAGAGGTTTACTATTGGACAACAACATGGATTAGTTGATAATTGTACATCTGTAACACAAGTAATAGGAAGGGAAGGAAAAGAAAATCCACCCTGCCAAAAAATTACGATGTTTGTTCCAAATGGAGGCTGTATTTTCTCCCATTTCCTGATTTATTGACTCTACCTGTCATCTTAAACCTTTTACTTAATTAGATTCCGTGCAACTTCGATAAATGCTACGGGAAGTTGATTTACCCCATTTTCAACATGCTTTTGCAATATGAAACGGCTAAAAGAAAAGCAATATGTCATTCATGGTGTTTCTCTGGCTCTGTGTAGCAAAATATGATTTAGCACGGTGTAAAGCTGCACTAGAAAGAAATGTAAGTTTGAGAATTTTGGACCAGTATGGTTGTGAATGGACCAAAAAAATGTAATGAAAGCGACATATTCGAGTACATGTGACCACCAGTTCTTGGGAAAATATGTATATGAATTTAGTGCTCTACAGGACAAGTCACACTGCATGGATCATGCCTATCTTAAAGAAAGCTCAAAATCCATCTCTAATTGTCTTAATGACATAGAAACATTTTATTCAAAAATAATTGAAATAGAAACATCATATACTAGATGTTGGCACACACCTACAATCGTATACACGATAAATTTAACATCACTACCACGGTAAAGAACCTGGGATGATTTTATATGATTCAGGCTTCACAATCAAGGTTGATTTAGCATCTACTCCATTTTATGTTAGAGTTTGACACCGCTCCGCGGAGATAGTGGGCATTAGGCATTGTATACCCTTGCTCGGTCCAGAATTTTACAAAGGTGTGCTAGGACATATTCAGCAATATTATCATATGTTACTCCACTTGGCTCCCATTTCTTCCAACTTTATGCATTTTCACCCACTTAAGTTTCATGATAGCATTATTGTCTGTGATGGCTTGATCGACATTCAACAATATAGATGTGATCAAACGTGGACTTCACAGGTACTCAAGCACCGAAAGTACATGTTTATTTTCTACAATTCGAGCAAAAAATAAAGGAAGTATATATTTATGGAAATCCTTTGGTTCCCGGGGATGCAGAATCTTAGGCAGAAAAGATATTAATAAGACTTATTACGTGGGCCTTAACTCAGGTGGAGAAGAAGCTCTTCCTTATTTTCTTTCGTAAACTGCACAGTTGTCATGATTCTGCACACTTACTCATTCTTTATGTGGCATATTAACATCTTTGTGTGCATTTGCAGATCTATGTCCATTTACATAAATATTTTGTTTTTGACAAGGTATAACAAGGTTTCCGTAGAGATCATGTAAGATAATGCGTATAGTTGTTCTTCTTAGTAACTTTTCGTGGAAGTTATCGATTTTCCCACGTCCTCATTGCATATTATGCAATCACACGAGTCATTTAATTGGCTTTCTTGAAGCCTTTTGACTGTGTTGCGGCTTTGAAGTAGTCTTTTGACGCACTTAGTTGAAAAGAGAGGAAAATTACCATCCTTGTTGCACCTACCATTGCATGTTTGCTACACGATTGTGGAAAAACCTCCAGTTTTGATCTTTTGATCTCACAGAAAAACATGTTAATACGTAACAGTACAATTTAATCTTTATGACTGTTCGCTGGAAGAGGGTGGTGATGAGGGTCTTCCAGGGCACATTTTGTGCAATGGGTATGTCATCCCCTGAAGTCTGACTACGAAGGTCCAGATCTTTAGATCTGTCTGAGCTAAGAAATAATGTCATCCTGCCCTGTGATCGTAAAAAACAAGGATCTTTGGAGAAACATCAAAATGACCAGCCATTCAATTGGCTGAAGCTGAACGACCGTGCTTTTAGCACGTGTCCTCAATAGGCTTATATTTATAACAGTAAGGGCACTGGGGTTGACCCCCATGTGTATAATTATGTCCACCATTCCATCATCGACCTCTGTAAACATATATTAGTCTCCTTTGTATCTCTCTGTTATTTTTCTTTTCTGCCATATGCTTTATGCAAGGTTGCAAAAAGCGGTAGTCGGTACTCGGTCGGCGGGGTCACCTACTAAGGATTAGTCGGCAGTCGGGCGACTAGTCGGAATTAGTCGGTCATTAGTCGGTTTTGAATTTTTAATTATTTTAAATATATAAATCAGTTTTTTATACATATATTCGTATATATATACATATATTTGTACATTTTATATGACATCATGATGAAACAAAAGAAGTAATTGACTTTAAATATAACATTAAGCATATTAGAATGTTTGCTTTAAAAAAAAGTGAAAAACAAAAAAAAATAAAAAAGGTTGTTGTAAAAGTCGGCCGATTAGTCGGCCGACTAGGCCGACTAGTCGGCCCGACTAGTCGGGTGGACCGACTAAGGGCCGACTAGGCCTAGTCGAGTCGGCTACCCCCCCGACTCGACTAGTCGGGCCGACTAGTCGGCCTAGTCGGCCGACTTTTGCAAGCTTGGCTTTATGTAATTTACCCATAGGCTACTCTCCTATATAAGAGAGCCTAGGGCTGGTGGAATAAACATTGCTTCTATTTTTCCCAACAACCTCCATTACCCCTTGCACTAGAGGATCCTCCATGAATGCAGGTGACTGCCCTAACATAGACAATATCAGAACCCCGAGCAATAGGAATCACTATCCAACTAAGAGGACTATATGCCTCCTTAAAGGGAGGAATGTCTGCACTGGTGAGCATTTGATTACTGACTGAATCTTATATCGGATCAAGACTTAAAACATCATTGAATGGAGATGGGATGTAAAGGTGCCAATCGTCACTGTATCCTTGTGTATCCTCTGTTTGAGATAATTGCATAACGGATAATAGTTGTGCTATTTCTCGAATATGGCCTTTATGCCCGAATAATAAAAATGAAGAAGGTGTCCACCTTGCATAGTCTAGTGAATATCATAATGAAACACATGATCTACGTTTCATTCCTCGTCTAAGGCTGAGAATAGGCGATAGCAAGAGACTTCTACATCCTTAGCCATCTTTTTGTATAGAACCTTGTGTGCTATTTTGAGGACCAGGGGCATGCCTTGGTCAATGCATTGCCATTTTTCAGGATGCATTCTTGTTGATCTTCTCCCGAGTCTGGGCCTATGGCTCCTTCAGGGCACACTCTTGTCATGGGCCTCCATGATACTTGTTGGGAAAAACGAATGACTTGTTTATTCCATAAGCCCTAGGCTCTCTTATATAGGAGAGTAGCCTATGGGTAAATTACATAAAGCATACAACTAAAAATAAAAATAACGAAGAGGTACAGACACTACTCTATATGCGTCAACACTCCCACTCAAGATGGAGCATAGATATTAATCATGCTCAGCTTGGACACGCACTTCTGGAATGGGCCTCGAAGTAATGCCTTGGTGAATATATCAGCAGTCTGATTCTCTGAGGTGACATGAGATGTAGCAATGAACCCCTTTTGAATCATGTCACGTATGTAGTGACAGTCAACCTCAATATGCTTGGTCCTCTCATGGAATGTTGGGTTGTTTGCAATGAACAAAGCTGCCTGATTATCACATTCCAACTTCATAGGAAGTGGTATATCAAGACATAGATCTGTAAGTAGAGCTTTCACCCACATCATTTCTGTGCTAGCCTGGGCCATAGCCCTGTATTCAGATTCAGCACTGGATCTAGCTACCACTGTCTGTTTCTTGCTCCTCCACGAGACTAAAGCATCTCCAACATAGACTGCAAATCCTGAGGTGGACTTCCTGTCCTTGGGGCATCCTGCATAGTCTGCATCAGTACACGCTGTGATAAAGATCTCCTTTCCCTTCTTAAATAGCAAGCCTGCACCTGGAGATGATTTTAGATATCTCAGAATCATGTGTATTGCATCCATATGGACCTGACGTGGTTGCTCCATGAACTGGCTCACGCGACTCACTGCAAATGATATATCAGGTCTAGTGATCGTGACATACAGTAGTTTGCCTACCAGTTCTCTGTACCTTCTCCTGTCCACCTCCTCTGTGTCATCATCATAGAGCTTCATGCTGGGATCCATTGGTGTCATTGCAGGCCGACACCCAAGCATACATGTTTCATTCAATAGATCTGTAACATATTTCCTCTGCGACATTACTAATCCATATGGATTTCTAGCAAACTCCAGCCCCAGAAAATATCTAAGGACTCCCAAGTCCTTGGTGACAAATTCGGTTCCCAGTCTTTCTTTTGCCTGCTTTATGCCATGATCATCATCTCCTGTAATCAAGATGTCATCAACATAAACCATGATTACAATGATACTTCTAGCAGTCTTCTGTACAAACAAGGAATGATCAGCATTGGAGCGTTTGTATCCTTGTTTCTCGAAGAGATCTGAGAGCTTCTGAAACCATGCTCTGGGGCTCTGCTTAAGGCCATAGATAGCCTTATGTAACCTGCATACCTTGGAACACTCCCCCTCAACAGCAAAACCAGGTGGCTGTTGCATATAAACTTCTTCCTGCAAATCTCCATATAGGAATGCATTCTTCACGTCCAACTGATGAAGCGGCCAATCTCGAGCAACTGCAACTGACAACAAGATCCGTAGAGTGGAATGACGTGCCACAGGCGAAAATGTGTCAAGGTAATCTACCCCATATATCTGTGTAAAGCCACGTGCAACCAGACGCGCCTTGTACCTGTCAATAGCGCCATCTGCATTGTGCTTCACTGTAAACACCCACTTGCAGCTCACTGGGTTCACATCTGGAGGTATAGGAACCAAACTCCAAGTTCCTCTGGACTGAAGTGCCGCCATTTCTTCTTCCATTGCTAGCCGCCATCTACTATTCTGCAGAGCATCATGATGATTCCGTGGAATATCTATAGCTGAAAGTGCCACAACAAATGACCTGAAATCTCCAGATAGCCTCTCAAAAGACACGGATGCTGATAATGGATATTTAGCACAGCTCCTCTTCGACTTCCGTAGAGCAATGGGAACATCCAAATCAGCTGTAGTCTCATCTGGCTCCTGCACCATATCCTGCTCAGAAATGTCGTTAGATCCATCAACAGTAATATTTTCATTACATACCATAGGCGAGCTAGTGGATGAGTCATGACCATGAGCGGGAGGAGGCCTGCGGGTATAATGGAACGGTAGCGGTGAGATAGGTGGTGGTGGTGGTGATGACATCTGAGGTGGTGGTGGTGGTGACGGCATCTGAGGTGGTGGTGTCATGTATATGGCATCAGGAGGTATAGGTGGTAGCTGCTTGTCTCCTGAGACTGAAAAATACATAACAGATTCAAAAAATGTAACATCTGCACTGATCATATACCGCCGAAGCAGAGGATCAAAGCACTTGTACCCCTTTTGAGTTCTGGAGTACCCAACAAAGACACACTTGACAGCTCTAGGAGAGAGCTTGTCAGTACCCGGCGACAACTGATAGACAAATGCAACCGACCCAAACACACGAGGAGTAAGAGTGAACAGATCCTTGCCAGGATAAATGAGTGAAAACGGAATCTGTTCATTCAAGACAGACGAAGGCATACGGTTGATTAGGTAACATGCAGTGAGAACTGCATCACCCCAGTAGGAGTAGGGAACATGACTCTGTATAAGGAGTGATCTTGTGACATCAAGAAGGTGACGGTGTTTTCTTTCAGCAATCCCATTCTGTTGAGATGTATGAGCACAAGATGTTTGGTGAATAATCCCTTTTGAGGAGTAGTAATTGGCAAGAATATTGGTGCACAACTCTAAAGCATTATCACTTCTCACAAGCTTCACAGATGTGGAGAAAACATTTTGTATTTCATTCAGAAAATGGATAATGATACTTCATGCTTCAGATTTATTTTTCATCAGAAACACCCATGACACTCTAGAGAAATCATCCACAAATACTATATAAAATCTGTGTCCCTGATGATCGGGTACACGACTCGGACCCCTGACATCAATATGAAATAACTCAAACTTGGAGGTACTACTCCGACCTGGACGACTGGGAAAGGACGACCTGTGATGCTTTCCCAACTGACACGCCTCACACTGAATAGGTGTGTGAGGGAGACCATAGGGTAAAACTTGACGCAACTTCTGAAGCGGTAAATGACCAAAACGCAGATGCCATAATAAAGTTGATACTTGTCCAGAAGGAGAGGATGAGGATCCAGCAAAGGGAGTCTGATTCAGGCGGTAGAGGCCTCCTTGCTCATAGCCATGACCAATCACGTTGCCCGTATGGATGTCCTGAAAAATCAAAGAAGATGGATCAAAAATTGCCCGACAATGTAGATCCTTCGTAATCTGACTAATTGACAACAAATTCATTGAAAAATCAGGTGCATATAGCACATTCTTGAGCTGCATAGAAGATGTCAATCTAATCTCCCCCTGACCAGTGATGGGGGAATGAGTTCCATTGGCAATCACTACTGTCCGTCCTGGAGGGATCTGAGTGTATCCTGAAAGCAGACTCTGGTCGCCACATTGGTGATGTGTAGCGCCCGAGTCCATAATCCATGGTAATGTATCTGATCTACTACTGTTCAGTGCAAGTATACTACCTAAGGTGCTGGTAGAAGCGGAGGCAGAAGCAGCGGCATCAGACTGAGGCTCTGTAGTCGGTGCTGGACCAGATGGTGGAATAATGCCCCTCAGACGGGCAACTAGATCGTCGAACTGTTGGTCTAAAGTAGCAGCAAATGGAGGCTCTATCTGCTCAGCAGCTCGTGCGGATGCAGGAAATCCATGCTTCGAGTAGCATGTGTCTTCATTGTGTCCAACTCTGTGACAATAGGTGCATGTCGGTCTAGTGCGGCCACCTCTTCCACGAGGTCCACGTCCACGGCCCTGTTGATGAAATCCGCGACCTCTGTTGGCTGCCATGGCTGAAGAATTCTGACTAGGGGCTGCAGAAGGAACTGTGATCCGACTCAGTCTATGGAAAGCTTCCTCCATGGGAGGAATAGTAGAATCGGCCAGAATCTGGGATCGTGCCGCCTCATACTCGGGATCAAGCGCCGCTAGGAACACGCCCACCATAGTCGCATTCCTATATGTCTTCTGTTGTTCAGGCGTGGCTGTCAGGGGCATGAAGCTATAGAGCTTCTCGAACATCCCTCTCAGTGATGTATAGAGAGAATGTAGAGGGCGACCATTCTGCTTGATTGTGAAGATATCATGCTGGAGTTGCAGAATCTTTGTCTCATTCTTCGCCTGGGAATACGTGGCCGCCAGGATGTCCCACATATCTTTGGCTGTGGGTTGATGTAGAATGTCATTAGCTATCTCAATCACCAGTGTACCGGACAACCATACTTTGGCATATGCATCATCCGCCTCCCAAGAGGCATTGGCTCCAGTCTTCTCAGCAGGCTCTGGTTCAGTAAAAATGTGCTTCTTACCCGTTGACTTCATCATACTCATGAACTGCATTGCCCACAGTTCATAGTTTGTACCGTCCATCTTGACAATAGGCGCTGGACCACGAAAGGTGCCAATAGAGGGGATATCTGCCTTGCTTTCTGACATACTGGAGATGGAAGACTGGAGCGACTGACAGAGGATGAGATTTGTCTACAATGACATAGACGGGCTTAGTTGCATGTGTAGACCTCAAGCAACTAACCCCATGCACAGAGAAGTTGTGTGTGTACCCTAGGACTTAGGGCTTAACACACGTACACGCGTGCAAGGATCACACGCACACGCAACTGGAGATGCGCGTTAGATCACTTGGAGATGCACAGAGATGCGCTGGAGATGCGCTGGAGATGCACTGGAGATGCACAGAGATGCACTGGACACGCACAGGTGCAGGCGATGCACGGTTGGAGGCTTGCGTACTTGCGCAGGAAGGTGCACAGGTGCACTAGCGTGCAGTCTACGCGTAGGCTACGCGCACAGGGACTGCTGGAGGGCGCACGCTCGCACACAGGATGGCGCACAGCACGCAGAGGAGCTGCTGTGCTACGCGCACAGGTGCAGCGGCGCTGGAGCATCGGCGTTGGAGCGACGATGGCGGTGCACGCTCGAGCGGCGATGGCGATGGCGATGGTGAGCGCCGAAGAGATGAGATGGAGAGAGAAGAGAGGCCGACGGGTGGGGTGGGCTAGGGTTAGGGTTTCGAGAACTTCGGTCTAGGACCGTCGCTCTGATACCATGTTGGAAAAAACGAATGACTTGTTTATTCCATAAGCCCTAGGCTCTCTTATATAGGAGAGTAGCCTATGGGTAAATTACATAAAGCATACAACTAAAAATAAAAATGACGAAGAGGTACAGACACTACTCTATATGCGTCAACAATACTCATTAATTGTATGGACCACAAGTCATAGTTGGTCCCATTTATCTCGATGATCATGCTAGGGATCTTGATGTCTTCCTGATGAGCTGCATGATGACATCATCAACGTAACATTGTTCTCCTGCTGTCTCTAAAGGAGGACAAAACACCATAAAAGAAAAGAAAACCAATGAAACTGGGGCTTCCTTAGGCATCAAAAAGGTACTTGGACGTAGACCTACTATCACATGACCTTCACACGCAGTAAGGAAGCCTTCAGCACTCCCAAGGAGGTTTTAGAAGATCTATATTCCTCTAAAACCACAAAATCAATACAATATTACACTAAACCTTCACAGGAGGCACACGAGGTGGAGCCCAAAGGAATAGGGATACTCTATGTTGGGAAAATAATGAAACTTATTGTATTCCTTGAACCCTAGGCTCTCTTATATAGGGGAGAGACCTACGGGTAAATTACATAAGATAAACATAAGAAAAGAAAATAGAGCAACAATACAAAAACATAAATATATCTCTACACTCCCCCTTAAGATGGAGCATAGATGTCAATCATGCTCAGCTTGGACGAACATTTCTGAAAGGGTACTCTGAGCAAAGCCTCAGTGAAGATATCTGCCGTTTGATCTCCAGAGCTGACATGAGAGGTATAAATAAAACCTTTCTGAATCATGTTCCGTGTATAGTGGCAATCCACTTCAATATGCTTAGTTCTCTCATGAAATGCAGGATTGTTTGCATTGAATAAGACGACCTGGTTATCACATTGTAACTGCATAGAAAGATGTACATCTATAGGTAAATATACTAGTACTGCTCGAACCCACATCATCTCTGTGCTAGCTTGTGCCATAACCGTATATTTAGATTCAACACTTGATCTAGCAATCGTAATTTGCTTCTTACTCTTCCAAGAAACAAGAGAACCACCAACAAACACGGCAAAGCCCGAAGTGGACTTTCCGTCCTTTGGACATCCTGCATAGTCTGCATATGCACATGCAAAAATAGTAAGTGTTGCCCTTTTTCTGAATAATAATCCTGCACCTGGAGAAGATTTTAGGTACCTCAATATCATATATACAACATCCATGTGTATCTGTCGGGGTTGTTTCATGAATTGACTCACTCGGCTAACTGCAAATGAGATATCCAGCCTAGTTATAGTGACATAAAGAAGCTTTCCCACTATTTCTCTGTATCTTCTCCTGTCCACCTCCTCTATATCATCATCATATAACTTCATACTAGGATCCATGGGAGTGGTAGCAGGTCGATATCCATTCATGCCTGTCTCAACTAACATGTCTGTCACATACTTCCTTTGGGCATCACAAAAGACTCTGCCGAATCCTGGTAAATTCTAACCGCCAAAAGTACTGTAGGGTGTGAAGATCCTTGGTAACAAACCGTCGGCCTAGAATTTCTTTTGCCCTTTTTATTCCCTGCACATCATCTCCTGTAACCAGTATGTCATCAACATGTACCGTGATAACAACCGTACCTCTAGGAGTTCTCTGTACAAACAATGAATGATCTGCATTTGACCTCTGGAATCTCGGCTTCTCAATTAGATCCGAGAGCTTCTGAAACCATTTCTTTGGACTCTGTTTAAGGCCATATATTACATTATGAAGTCTGCAAACCTGTTGATACTCCCCCTCAACAGCGAACCCCAGAGGTTGCTGCATGTAAACTTCTTCCTATAGGTCGCCATAGAGAAATACTTTATTAACATCAAGCTGAAAGAGAGGCCAATCACATACCACATTAACGGAAAGAAGGATACATAGAGTAGAGTGACAAGAAACATGTGAAAACGTGTCCAGATAATCCACTCCATAGGTCTGAGTAAAGCCACGTCTAACCAATCTGGCTTTGGACCGTTCTAGACTCCCATCTGCATGGTGTTTAACAATAAACACCTATTTGCAGCTTACAACAAACACTACATTCGGAGCAGGAACCAAGCTCTAGGTATCACACGACTGTAAGGCATCCATCTCCTCTTCCATAGCTAGGTGTCACCGACTATCCTTCAAGACCTCCTGATAATTCCGTGGAATTTTCACGACAGACAGTGCAACTGCAAATCTCTTGAATTCCCCAGTAAATCGATCAAAGGAGACTTGGGATGTGAGAGGATATGATGCACATATACGCTTATGCTTCCGAAGCGCAATAGGTATGTCCAGATCATTTGCAATCTCCTCAATTTGTATGTTTCTCTCATGTAAAGATCCATGCTCAGACATATCACCATACCCATAATTAGGAACAATGTATTCAGAACATACCTGGGGCATGCTGGATAATGAGCGATGACCATGAGCATGAACATGCCGGTGAGTATAGTAATGTGACAACGACTGGACATGGATAATGGGACTTGGCGGTATAGGACGAGGTGATGGAGGTGGCACGAGTGAAGGTGGTGATGGATCTGTTGGAGGTAATGGTGGAGGTGGTGGCATGTAGATTTCATCATCATAGTCTGGTGAAGTCAACCTATCACCTATAGGAGAAAAATACATCACCTACTCAAAAAATGTGACATCAGCGTTAACATAATATTTCCTTTGCAGTGGATTATAACATCTATACCTTTTATGTATCTTGAAGTACTCAACAAATATGCACTTGACAGCTCTAGGAGAGAGATTATCAAGACCTAAAGACAACTGGTGAACAGATGCAACCGAATTTAAAACACGAATAAGTGAGAACAATTCTTTCTCTGAAAATGCAAGGGAAAAATGAATTTTCTCACCCAAAACAGATGAGGGCATGCAATTCACAAGATAACGTGCCATAAGAACAACATTACCCCAAATGAATGCGGGACATGATTATGAATGAGGAGAGTTCTGGTCACATTAAGTAAATGGCGATGCTTTCTCTCTGCAACATTATATTTTTGGGAAGTATAGGCACAAGATGTTTGATGAATAATACACTAGGTTGAAAAAATATGGAGAGAGCATGAGTATAAAATTCCAAAGCATTATCAGTTCTCACAAATTTCATAGAACAAGAAAAAACATTGTGTACTTCATTGATAAAAGTTTTGATAACATATCCCGACTTCAGATTTATTCTTCAATAAAAAGATCCATGACAGACGAGAAAAGTCATCCACAACAACTAGATAAAACCTATGTCCCTGGTGATCGAGAACACGACTTGGACCCCAAATATCATTATGAAATAACTCAAAAATGGAGCTACTGCTCCGACTCTGACGACTAAGAAAGCATACCGATGATTCTTTCCCAACTGACACGTCTCGCACTGGAACGAGCGAGGTGAAATCTGAAGCAGAATACAACACATTTTCTAGAGTGGAAGATTACCAAAGCGCACGTGCCACGTAAAGGGGGAGACTGGTCCAACAGAATGAGAAGAAAGACCTGCATAAGAGGTTTGGACCAAGCGATGGAGGCCGCCCTGCTCACGGCCACAACCAATTTCCCATAAGGATGTCCTGAATACAAGAGACGATGGTTCAAAAATAGCTCAACAATGTAGATCCTTCGTAATCTGACTAAATGCCGAAGCCTTCTCCCCCTATAAGTAGGGTCGGCTATATGGATTCTTACTCCAATCCATGTTGAAAGATGCAATTATTTTTTACGCTGGTTGTCGACTACCTAACACAACCCCCACAAGGAGGGATTTGAAACCTGGTCTTTTGGCTAGTAGACACACTGCACTACCACTATACCATTTAAGTGGGTATTGACTATTTTTTACACTGCACATAATCTGATTAATAGATAATAAATTCATAGAAAAATCGGGTGCATGCAACACATTCTGCAGACACAAAGAAGGCATCAAACTAATCTCCCACTGTACAATGATCGGGAAATAAGTCCCATCTGCTATAACCATGGTTCTCCCTGGAGGAACCTGTCTGATTGCTGTAAGCTGATCTCTGTCTCCACATAAGTGATATGTAGCCTCGGAGTCCATAATCCATTCTGTAACATCAGATCCATTACAAGTAGTAAGTACATAGGTACTACCTGAGGTACTGGAAGATGCCGAAGAAGCAACATCTGAGTGACCTCCCGAAGTGGATGAAGAAGCAATGGGACTGATAGGAGGCATGATGTCCATCAATCATGCTACAAGATCCTCAAACCTCTGATCCGAAGGAGCAACCGAAGACTCAATCTGCTCAGCTACTCGGATCGATGCACGAAACCCATGCTTGGAGTAACATGTATCCTTTGTATGTCCGGGCCGTTGACATTAAGTGCAGGGTTGACAAATACGACGTCTACCACGGGGTCCACGCCCACGAAATTGAGAAGAGCCTCCTCTACCTCGGGAGGCTGCCATTGTGAAACCCCGAATAACGAACATGGACTAAAATGCAAATCGTTACTGAGTATGGGCTTAATTGTAAAATCTGTACTTTTCTAGTGACCAAAAAATTCGAGTAACGAGTCCATTGCGTAGTGCTCGTCGATATCTTTCCAACGAGTCCAAGAACTCAAAAATCCGAGTTCGGGAGCCCAAGCTACGACTGTTTTAGCGAGATGGGGTCCAGTCCAATTTCGGATCCGAATACGGATCTGAACTCGGGTTCAACCCAATAAAATCACCTCCATCTCCCCCAAAACGCCCAAAACCCCCTCCCCTTCGACCAACAGCTCTCTCCCCCTCCCCTTTCCCCTCACCGGAGCTCGTCGGAGTGCTTTGAATCGACGATCCAAAGTCGCAATCGCATAGAGAAGGTCCAAGGCATCTCCATGTGCGGTGTGCGTCGTCATCGAAGTACCAACCGTGACGTTCTCCATAGGAGGAAAAACCGAGGTAGCAAGATCTTAGAGGTACGATGTCCCTCCCTCTTGCTGCGGGTTCCACGCTATTTCCACATATATCATCGTGTCCGGGTTTGTTCATTTTACTGTGGTTTGGTCTTCTTCATATGACCATGCTCCTAAGGCCAGAGTTTCGAACTCCTCCATGACTATGCCTATTAGATCATATTATATAGACCTAATGTTGAGTACTCATCCACGTTAGACTGAGCGCTTGGCTTGATTCTTATGCAAGTCTGAATTAAATATAAAGATCCAGTCAAACAATCTCAATATACCCATGCAATGTTCGGATTTTGTTGTCCTCCTCAAAGTCTTAACGTGGGTTTTCATAAGTTAATGCTGAATGCAATGTTAATACGAGTATAATGATTTGATAGTTGCATAGGAAATGCTTTTCTAAATTTTCCACCGTGGTGATTTGCACAACCTGTAGTGTGGTTCCTATCCCATTCCAAATTAGCATAAAAGCATGTGCTTGTATAACATGTCAGAGTTTCACATTTTCATCATGAAGTGGCACAGGAGAGTATATCCATTCCATCACAAATATCGATCTATGGTTTGGAAGATATAAAAGGATTACAAGTGGATGTATATCAGTGAAAGAAAGTCCCTTAAATTATGGAAACGGGGTTTCAACTTCAGTGCCAACAACTGTATAATCCTGTGCAAGAGCCTTTCTGTGGGAGTTATTGGCACTCACATGGGTTGGTTGGTTCCCAATTGTGTGATCTGACTCTAATTGGATGCGCCGGAAAATCTACAAGGGAGATCCAAGCATTGGGCCAAATTAACAAATTGGTGTTAGAGTACGGGCATTTGATCTGATGTTGAGCAAGGAAACAGGTGATTGGTTGCTGGACTTGTGTGGGGAATCTCCACCATTTTCATGGCCACCTGTTTAGTGGCTATGTTTTTATACCTTCAGTAGCAAATAATATGGACCCTGGGCCTAATAGAGTTCCACCTTATAACATTTTCATTTCAGCGACCAACGTTTCTGCAGTTCTTGGGATCCCATTGACAATTAGTTAAGTGTTCTTCATGCAAATGCATGAGTTTTTGATGCATGCTAAATCATTTGGATCAGACAAGGGTTGGCTATGGGTATTCGATCTTAGATCTCAGTTATGATTTGACGATGCTCTACGAAAACTGCAGAGAAATATTGAGCCCCGAGACACTAGGTTACATCAGGAAAGAAGAATTATACTTTAGAACATAATTTGGACCACCCCTATTACCCCCAACCCCAAAGCATACTATACCAGCCATGTTGACCTTGCAGAAGTGTGAGTATATCAATATCTCATGAAGCGTTTGGTGAGAAAATCCATCAGCATTAGAGATGGAGATTTTGTTTCTAATGATCTATTGAATATGTAATCTCTCTTCTATAAGGAAAGCTGTTACGAAATATTGTTTCATACAATTTAGAAGTAGTTCTAAGTCAAGTTGCAACAACGAAAATTATTAATATTCGTTACTTAAAGATTAGTTGATAAGTTTATGTCTATCGCTTATTCCATCGGGTTATTGCCCATTCTGCGATGATTTGATCTTGAGTTGCATGGGGGTAGTGGAGTAGTTGTCACCAAGGGAGGGGCATGCGCCCTTGGGGGCCCCGGGTAGAAGCCTAGGTGACCGCGATCCCAACTGCTATTGTAGCTGCGATGGTTGGGGGACATGTTGCTTGGCACACCGAGGTGCTGATCTGACGGTGTTGGCCTCGGCACTTGCGTGCTTTAGCCCGGTGCTCGAGCGCGGGCCAAGTAGTCGTGGTTGGTCGGCTAGTGTTTCGCTTGTCACTTAGAGTTAACACTCGTGTACATGCCAATGTAGGCCACATTGGTCGGTATTCCGAGTGTGAGCGCTAAGAGGGGAGTTCCGGGAAGTGTGTTTAATGAAGATGAAAATGGGATGTGAATCTCCTGTGCATAAGGAGGATTGGGCTAGTCGCGAAGATTTGCGGGTTGGAATCTAGATTGTGAATCGGAAGTATCAATTGTGAAGTGGAGCTAAGTGGACGTGGTTGGAACTTAGTTAGGATGCACTGTACCCCACCGCATGCCTACGGAGGCGTCCCAACCCTAAGGTGTTTTCTTTTACCTTAGAGTCATAGTGTGAGGTCTCATCCAGACCAAGACCACAGACTATCCACGAAGCTGGGTAACTCATATCTATATCTAATAACCATAATAAAAATGTGATTCTTGAGAGATCAGGTTACCTAGTTTCTTTCTCTTTTGCACCCATTTAAATTATATCCGACTTGTTGTTGTATAGTTTTGTTTAATTCGTATTGGGCAACTTTGCTCATAACGTACCTACGTGTGAATCCGCAGGTCCTCAGTAGTGAGCAGTTTGGAGACATCACTTTTAGTGCAGCTTCATCTTGTAGCACAGTTGGTAGAAGTTTTACTGTCTTCTTTACTTGTAGTTTCTCTCTGAGAGACATGGCGTGTACTATATAATTGTGGACATCTATATTTATGCTTACATGTATTTTTGGTGGACATGGAAATGGATAACATAATGTAATGGAATTGGTGAATGGAAATACATGTGCTTGTGAACAGGTTGAATGCAATGGGAAGCAAAACAAAATTTCCTTTGCATGTTTTTATTTTCTCCTGCTTTTGTGAATAACAAATATTCGAATGTGGAATGTGTATGTGTGGGATTGGTTTGCTGAGTACCCGGATCCTAGGGGCGTCACAGAATGGTATCAGAGCAGTGGTACTCCATTCCATTCCAAGCATAACATTCCTCATTGGTGTTCGAATATTGGATAGTGTGAAAGTCTTCTGACCCAATACGAGTCCACAAGAGAATAGCATGTTTACATCCATGTCCATATGTCTCTCTTAAGTCAAGTAACACATATGATGGTAAGATTGGGTGCATCTCCACCTTGAGGGCACTAGTTTCTCAGTCAGGGTAGTGTAGGCTACCTTGCCTACATAATAGATTCAGCGATACAGGATCAGATGATAGAGGATGTTAGAGTTGTGCACGAGTTGCTAATGTCTTTCCAAACGAATTTCCTAGATTACCACCAGTACGGGAGATAGAGTTCGAGATCATGCTACTGCCAGTCACCCAACCGATCTTTATTCCCCCGTACAGGTTGGCACCAACTGAGCTCAAGGAGCTGAAAGTATAGTTGTAGGAGCAGTTGGAGAAGAGATTCATCCACCTTAACACATCACCATGAGGAGCACCAGTTCGTTTCGTGAAAAAGAAGGATGTATCCTTGAGGCTATGCATAGACTACATGCATCTGAACAAGAGAACAGTCAAGAACCGTTACCCACTCCCACGGATTGATGATTTCTTTGATCAAGTACAAGGAGCAACAGTGCTCTTTAAGATTGACATGTGTTCAGGATCAAGGCCTTAAAAGTCGGATTTCGGTTTCGTTTCGGTGAGGGACCGAAACGAAATTTCGGCCGAATTTCGGTCGAAATTCGATCGAAATTTCGGTCATTTCGGTGGTTTTTTGAACTAGACCCCCCCAAATTTCGACCGATATTGCCATTTCGGCCGAATTTCGGTAACCTACCGAAACCGAAATTCGACCGAAATTCGGCCGAATTTCGGCGAAATTTAAGGCCATGTTCAGGATATCACCAGTTGATGATCAAAGAGGCTGACGTGATGAAGTCTGCATTCCGCACTAAATATGGCCATTATGAGTTCTTGGTTACGCCTTTTGGACTTACGAATGCACCTACCGCATTCATAGATTTGATGAACCAAATCTTCCGTCCGTACTTGGACAGGTTTGTGATTCTATTCATCGATGATGTTCTAGTCTACTCCCGTGATGAGTACTAGCACGAGTCCCATCTGTGCACGGTTCTAGAAACACTTCGAGAGTATCAGTCATATGCCAAATATAGCAAGTGTGAGTTTTGGCTTTCTGAGGTAGCATTTCGTGGCTACATGGTGTCAGGGGCGGGGGTGTCAGTTGATCCCGTCAAGATAGAGGTAGTGGTGTCTTGGGAGCGGCCCAAGACGGTTACAGAGATTTGTAGCTTCCTTGGCCTCGTTGGGTACTACGGGAGGTTTGTTAGGGGGTTCTCTCAGTTGGCTCGACCCCTCGCTCGGTTGATGCAAAAGGATGCCATATTTGTCTGGAGCGACAAATGTGAGTTGAGCTTCCGAATGCTTAAGGAGCGATTGACTTCTGCGCCCATCCTCACCCTTCCTTCTGGTACCGTGGACTTCACCGTGTACACAGATGCTTCCAAAGGAAGGCTTGGGTGCAGTGTTAATGCAGCAGGGACAGGTTGTGGCGTACGCGTCACGACAGCTGAAAAACCATGAACGCAACTACCCCACTCATGACTTAGAGTTGGCGGCCGTAGTCTTTGCATTAAAGATATGGCATCATTATTTGTATGGGGTGACGTTTGAAATTTTCATTTATCACAAGATCCTTAAATAAATATTTGATTAGAAGGAGCTGAATATGAGGCAAAGGCGATGGATGGAGTTACTAAAGGACTATGATTGTACCATCTGCTACCAACTGGTAAGGGGAATGTGGTGACGGACACCTTGAGCAGGCGGCCGCACACTGAGGGCTCAACAGCTTGGTTACAGACTTGGATGTACTCACTACACTTAGTGAGTGACATTCATTTGAGAGCACCTCCGATGCGGTGACAGTGCTAGCCACGTATAGTAGCTTATAAGACAGGATTGTTCAGGGCCAATAGACAAATCTGAGGATCCAGGAGCTGTACCACATGTGCTTGACGGATGAATTTAGCATATTTCGAGTCTGTGAATCCATCGTATGGAAGGGAGACCGTGTGTATGTCCCAGATGACAAGGAGTTGAGGAGAGAGATCCTGGATGAGGCGCATAGCTCGAGAATTTCCATACATCCAGGTGGCACCAAGATGTATAGGAACCTCCGCCAGCACTGTTGGTGGGAAGGCGTGAAGAAGGATGTAGCCGAACATGTTTGCAGATGTCTTATTTGTCAGATGGTGAAAGCAGAGCACCAGAGGCCTCCTAGTTACTGCAGCCTCTTCTCATCCCAGTGTGGAAATGGGAGAGCATCTCTATGGATTTTTTTCACATCATTGTTGTGCACCCCTGGAGGGCATGATGCGATATGTGTCATCACTGACCGGTTAATGAAGTCATCTCACTTCATCCCGGTCAACATGACATATACACAAGTACAACTAGTCAAGTTATACATTCAGCGCGTCATTCGGTTGAATGGGATACCCAAAGAAGTAGTGTTAGACAGAGATTCCCATTTCACATGACACTACTGGGGAGAATTCATGAGAGCCTTGAGGACCGAACTACGCATGAGTTTATCATACCATCCACAGACAAATGGACAGTCCGAGAGGACCATTTAGATATTGGAAGACTTATTGCAGGCTTGTGTGGTTGAGTGGAAGGAATCCTGGAAGGATCACCTTCCGCTAGTTGAGTTCACGTACAACAATAGCTACCATGCCAGTATAGGCATGGCACCAATTGAGGCAGTGTACGAGGGAGGGTGGTGCACCACTCCCTTATGTTGGCAGCAGGTAGGTGATAACACCATGTTCACCCCGCAGATCATTGAGGAGACCTGCAGGGTGGTGGAGACTGCTAGGAGGAAATTGTTGGCCGCGCAGAGCCGTCAGAAGAGTTACGCCGATCAGCAACGTAGAGACCTTGAGTTTCAGGTATGTTATCCTACATTCACGTCCTAATGGGTATAATTCTTTGTCAATCAGATGCGAGTAAAGAGTTTCTCATGATCACATGTTGGGGACTTCGTGTTCTTATGCGTGTCCCCAATGAGAGGCACACAACGATTCGGTGCCAAAGGCAAGCTAGCACTGCATTTTGTGGGACCATTCGAGATTTTGGCCCGTGTTGGGAAAGTGGCCTACAGGATGGCCCTTCCCCCACACCTTGAGGGCATCCACGACGTGTTTCACGTGTCGAATCTATGGAAGTACATCCGAGATCGCCGACACTTGATCAACTAAGAGGGTTTGGTGGTGGAGCCAAACCTCACCTTCCCAGAAGAGCCGGTGCAGATTTTGGACCACACGGTCAAGAGGTTGGGACGGAAGGAGATCCCTTTGGTCAAGGTCCTGTGGGGAAGTCAAGACATCGAGGAATTAATATGGGAACCGAGGCGGACATGAGGGAGAAATACCCTCATCTGTTCCCAGGTATGGAATTGAAACCACAGTCAAGTTCCCTTCGAGATTTTTATAGGTTTTGCTCTCTTTGAGATTTTTATGGGCTCGTTCCTCATGGAGATTTGGATACAATGGGGTTTGGGTATTGAAATCTACTAGAATCTACTAAGTCTCGGGGACGAGACTTCCTTTGAGATATTTTATGATGTGAAACCCCGAATAACGAACATGGACTAAAATGCAAATCGTTACCGAGTATGAGCTTAATTGTAAAATCTGTACTTTTCTAGTGACCAAAAAATTCGAGTAACGAGTCCATTGCGTAGTGCTCGTCGATATCTTTCCAACGAGTCCAAGAACTCAAAAATCCGAGTTCGGGAGCCCAAGCTACGACTGTTTTAGCGAGATGGGGTCCAGTCCAATTTCGGATCCGAATACGGATCTGAACTCGGGTTCAATCCAATAAAATCACCTCCATCTCCCCCAAAACGCCCAAAACCCCCTCCCCTTCGACCAGCAGCTCTCCCCCCCTCCCCTTTCCCCTCATCGGAGCTCGTCGGAGTGCTTTGAATCAGCGATCCAAAGCCGCAATCGCATAGAGAAGGTCCAAGGCATCTCCATGTGCGGTGTGCGTCGTCATCGAAGTACCAACCATGACGTTCTCCGTAGGAGGAAAAATCGAGGTAGCAAGATCTTAGAGGTACGATGTCCCTTCCTCTTGCTGCGGGTTCCACGCTATTTCCACATATATCATCGTGTCCGGGTTTGTTCATTTTACTGTGGTTTGGTCTTCTTCATATGACCATGCTCCTAAGGCCAGAGTTTCGAACTCCTCCATGACTATGCCTATTAGATCATATTATATAGACCTAATGTTGAGTACTCATCCACGTTAGACTGAGCGCTTGGCTTGATTCTTATGCAAGTCTGAATTAAATATAAAGATCCAGTCAAACAATCTCAATATGCCCATGCAATGTTCGGATTTTGTTGTTCTCCTCAAAGTCTTAACGTGGGTTTTCATAAGTTAATGCTGAATGCAATGTTAATACGAGTATAATGATTTGATAGTTGTATAGGAGATGCTTTTCTAAATTTCCCACCGTGGTGATTTGCACAACCTGTAGTGTGGTTCCTATCCCATTCCAAATTAGCATAAAAGCATGCGCTTGTATAACATGTCAGAGTTTCACATTTTCATCATGAAGTGGCACATGAGAGTATATCCATTCCATCACAAATATCGATCTATGGTTTGGAAGATATAAAAGGATTACAAGTGGATGTATATCAGTGAAAGAAAGTCCCTTAAATTATGGAAACGGGGTTTCAACTTCAGTGCCAACAACTGTATAATCCTGTGCAAGAGCCTTTCTATGGGAGTTATTGGCACTCACATGGGTTGGTTGGTTCCCAATTGTGTGATCTGACTCTAATTGGATGCGCCGGAAAATCTACAAGGGAGATCCAAGCATTGGGCCAAATTAACAAATTGGTGTTAGAGTACGGGCATTTGATCTGATGTTGAGCAAGGAAACAGGTGATTGGTTGCTGGACTTGTGTGGGGAATCTCCACCATTTTCATGGCCACCTGTTTAGTGGCTATGTTTTTATACCTTCAGTAGCAAATAATATGGACCCTGGGCCTAATAGAGTTCCACCTTATAACATTTTCATTTCAGCGACCAACGTTTCTGCAGTTCTTGGGATCCCATTGACAATTAGTTACAGTGTTCTTCATGCAAATGCATGAGTTTTTGATGCGTGCTAAATCATTTGGACCAGACAAGGGTTGGCTATGGGTATTCGATCTTAGATCTCAGTTATGATTTGACGATGCTCTACGAAAACTGCAGAGAAATATTGAGCCCCGAGACACTAGGTTACATCAGGAAAGAAGAATTATACTTTAGAACATAATTTGGACCACCCCTATTACCCCCAACCCCAAAGCATACTATACCGGCTATGTTGACCTTGCAGAAGTGTGAGTATATCAATATCTCATGAAGCGTTTGGTGAGAAAATCCATCAGCATTAGAGATGGAGATTTTGTTTCTAATGATCTATTGAATATGTAATCTCTCTTCTATAAGGAAAGCTGTTACGAAATATTGTTTCCATACAATTTAGAAGTAGTTCTAAGTCAAGTTGCAACAACGAAAATTATTAATATTCGTTACTTAAAGATTAGTTGATAAGTTTATGTCTATCGCTTATTCCATCGGGTTATTGCCCATTCTGCGATGATTTGATCTTGAGTTGCATGGGGGTAGTGGAGTAGTTGTCACCAAGGGAGGGGCATGCGCCCTTGGGGGCCCCGGGTAGAAGCCTAGGTGACCGCGATCCCAACTGCTATTGTAGCTGCGATGGTTGGGGGACATGTTGCTTGGCACACCGAGGTGCTGATCTGACGGTGTTGGCCTCGGCACTTGCGTGCTTTAGCCCGGTGCTCGAGCGCGGACCAAGTAGCCGTGGTTGGTCGGCTAGTGTTTCGCTTGTCACTTAGAGTTAACACTCGTGTACAGGCCAATGTAGGCCACATTGGTCGGTATTCCGAGTGTGAGCGCTAAGAGGGGAGTTCCGGGAAATGTGGTTAATGAAGATGAAAATGGGATGTGAATCTCCTGTGCATAAGGAGGATTGGGCTAGTCGCGAAGATTTGCGGGTTGGAATCTAGATTGTGAATCGGAAGTATCAATTGTGAAGTGGAGCTAAGTGCACGCGTTGGGAACTTAGTTAGGATGCACTGTACCCCACCGCATGCCTACGGAGGCGCCCCAACCCTAAGGTGTTTTCTTTTACCTTAGAGTCATAGTGTGAGGTCTCATCCAGACCAAGACCACAGACTATCCACGAAGCTGGGTAATGAAGGATATGGAGAAATCCTCAAGCGCATCACGGAAGCGTGATCGTCGTATCGGATACGACGAAGAACGACTAGTCGCACTAGTTGTTCGGTGCAGCGGAATTTAAAAAATTTATTCGATGAAACCACATGATCCAAGAACCATTCTCGGATCGTTTCATCTAAAACCACAACAAGTATAATGCAATACCTCTTGAAGCGTGGTTGATCGAGTCTCTAAGAGAAGAGACCTCCTGTCTCAAGTCCGATCGTCGGAGAGATCGCTTGCGAGCGCGGGGATGAACCGCGGTGTCCTCGCAATCCAAGATGTTGATCCAAGCGCGGTTGCTCCTGATCTCGACACACGAGATCGCACGTCTCCTTCGCGAGTGCAGCACTCCAAGTAGACGAAGAACCGCAGAGCGTCGAGGCGGCGGCACGAGGGCGCGGGCGACGACGGTTCTCTCCACCAAGGTGGACGGCCACCAAGAAGCAAGGGAGAGAGGGGGCGTCGAGTATGAGAAAGAGAGAGAGAGAGTTTTGCTACAATAGCATGTGTAAAGAGAGAGCCAAGTATGCCTCTCTATTTATAGGGTTTTGGGATCCATGGATCTCAATCCATGTGCCTCATAAAATCAATGGTTGAGATTGATTTATGATAATCCAATGGTCAAGATTGTTGTTGGTAAAAGCCAACAACTTATGATTTAATTTTGATTAAATATATTTGATAAATCAAATATACATTAATACCAAATCAAACCAATCAAATAAGGAGAGAGATAACAATTAGGAGCCTCCTTCCCATTAGGGAGAGGGGGACGGCCACCAAGTCCTAAAGGGAATTGGTGCCGCCCCCCCTCTTCCTTATGGGGAGGGCAATCCCATGGATTACATGGGATTGCATATCTCCTAATTTATCTCTCTACTTATTTTCCAACAATTTTCACCAAAAATAATTCTCAATTAATTTTGGGAATATTGCAATCTTGACATTGAAATATTGTGAATCACATTCACAACCCAAAACAAAATGTAATTTATATTTTCAATTAATTAGACAATGTGTATCCAATACACATTAATAATTAATCTACTAATATAAATTATATATAACTCTCTCTAGTATACTATAAATCACATTTATAATATATATTGAATAATTGGATATTACTATCCACATTATTCATATCCATAATAATTAAATCACATTTAATTATATTGGATAATATCTCATCATGATAATTAAATCACATTTAATTATCAACTTCTCTTTGCTTAGATCTCATGAAATTGTTCTTAAACCATTTAAGAACAATGCTATTTCTCCTCAGATACTTGGAGATAAGGACAGGGCGATTGTATTGTTCCACGTATAGTGACTTGGATATTGAGATCACATCTCAAATCCAGATCCCATGGACCTCTCATAGATGCTTGATTAAATCAAGACCGTAAACCTAATCTTCTCATTGCATCTGAATCTCATTCAGATCAATGTCCAGCTCATGGACTAAGATTAGGTCACTTCTCTTATGAGAGGAGTCACTAAAATCCAGACCTGTTTCATCACTCCCTCGGAATGGAAGCGTCATGGTTATACAATCGTTTATGATCAAATCACCCTTCAGGTATTCCTAATACCTGCACATCCTGCATACTGGAAGACTCATGATCATCATGAAGATAAAGATCACTTTTACACTGTCATCTTCATGGTCTGATCATTAAGTTTCTCAATCTTGGTCCTTGGGATATGGTACAGATCATATGCTTTCACAAAGCATATATCTTACCTTCAAATTCATATCATGCTTCTAAAGCATGATGACCATGCATGGAATTTGGTCAATCCCAATACCTCATGAGTGAGCTCATGTCTCCCGGTTCGTAAGTGAACCTGTATGATCCCTTTGAGAGATCATATTACTCATATGTCCTTACATGCACACCAGCTCGCCGGTGTATAGACCTTTATTAGGTCATCAACCTATTGGTCTGCCAAATGTACATGCTCAGACATATAGTAATATATCTGTCTCTGGTCAGAGGATGTTTGCCTGTGATGTGACAGTATTCATCATAGGTCTTTGGTTATCTCGATCTCGTTAAGTCAACTCATTGACTCAACTAATCTGATACCTCCGAATCAATATTCCTATGCAGAGGACCTGCATCAAGAGGTCGATCAGATATCAGTCTAATGAGATGGGATTGCCATCTCCCACTCAGACTGGAGATCACTACTTGTTAATCATTTGATGATGCCTGATGAGTCCTCTATCTAACTCCTTAGATATTCATCCAAGCATCAGCCTCTATGATTCAATCATTGAATCAACAGCTGTATGATTATCAAGTTGGCCATGGTACATAACCCTTATTGTACAGAGGGACCTTATAGTGCATTCATTCATTCAATATCAGAAAGGGAGTGAAACAAAATCAATAACTTTTATTGATGAATCATTTATTACAATAACATTTATTGTAGGAATGGTTCGCCTCGGGCTCACATTGCTAACAATCTCCCACTAGCCCTCAGAACCATTCAGGAACAATCCTTACACCCATACTCATTACATGCTGGTCAAAAACCTTCTGCGTCAGAGGTTTGGTAAGAGGATCAGCAACGTTGTCAGCGGAGGCCACCTTGGTGATGATGATGTCACCACGCTTTTGTATCTCCCGAATGATGTGGTATTTCCTTTCTACGTGCTTGCTCTTCTGATGCCATCTGGGTTCCTTCGCCTGGGCAATGGCTCCCGTGTTATCACAGAGTAGCGGGATGGGAGTATCAGAGGAAACTACGCCAAGCTCCTGCACGAACTTGCGCAACCACACCGCCTCCTTTGCAGCATCCGATGCGGCAATGTATTCGGCTTCTGTTGTTGAATCTGCCGTAGTGTCCTGCTTCTTGCTTCTCCAGCTCACAGCACCACCGTTCAACAGGAACACAAACCCTGATGTCGACTTTCGATCATCAATATCTGATTGGAAGTCAGAATCTGTATATCCCAAAACTTGGAGATCACCATCTCCATAGACCAAGATGTAATCTTGCGTCCGTCTAAGATATTTGAATATGTTTTTTACTGCATTCCAGTGTTGTTCTCCATAGCAGGATTGGTAACGGCTTACCACTCCCACTGCATGGCAGATATCTGGCCTAGTACACATCATGGCATACATTAAGCTTCCTACGGCCGATGCATAAGGACATCCAGCCATGGCCTTCTTTTCCTCAACAGTTTGAGGAGCCATTCCTTTAGACAAGTGGATACCATGTCTTAAGGGTAGGAATCCTTTCTTGGAACTATCCATACGGAATCGTTCAAGAATCTTCTTAATGTATCCTTGTTGTGACAATCCCAATATCCTCTTCTCTCGGTTTCTGAACAGTTTCAGACCCAAGATGTAAGAGGCTTCTCCAAGATCTTTCATCTCAAAGGTATTGGACAGCCAAATCTTTACACTGGTCATCATCCCTGTATCATTCCCAATGATAAGGATGTCATCTACATAAAGCACGATGAACACAATGGCGCTCCCACTAAGCTTCTTGTACACACAAGGTTCATCAGGATTCTGCACAAAATCATAACTCTTTATGGTTTCGTCAAATCTGATGTTCCAACTACGAGAAGCTTGTTTGAGCCCATAGATGGATTTCTTTAGCTTGCATACTTTGCCATCCTCAGTTATGAAGCCCTGGGGCTGCTCCATGTAGATATCCTCCTCGAGGTATCCATTGAGGAAAGCCGTCTTGACGTCCATCTGCCAGATGTCGTAGTCAAGATATGCAGCTATAGCTAGCAGTGCCCTGATGGATTTAAGCATAGCCACAGGAGAGAACGTCTCATCGTAGTCGATGCCTTCCCTCTGTGTGTAGCCCTTGGCTACGAGCCGTGCCTTGAAAGTCTCTACTTTCCCATCAGGTCCCCTCTTTCTCTTGAAGATCCATTTGCACCCAATGGGTTTTACCCCTTTAGGTGGATCCTCTAGGGTCCATACACCATTCTTATGCATGGAATCAATTTCTGACTTCATTGCTAGCATCCATCTATCCATGTCATGATCCGCGAGTGCTTCATCAAATGAAGTAGGATCACTGTCAGTTTTACTTGACACATGGAATCCATACCTTTCAGGTGGTGCAACCACCCTCGAACTCCTTCGAAGAGGTATGGGTGTTTCATCTTTATTTATCTCTTCAGTTTCTGGTTCAGGAAGCTCAGAGTCCTCAGGGGACTCAATGAGTTCCTCTACTTCACTTTTGTCTTGACTCTTAAGGAAATCATTCTCCAGAAATTTCACATCTCTAGAAACAAAAACCTTCTGAGTCTCAGGGTCATAGAGTTGGTATCCAATACCATCTCTAACATACCCTATGAAGTAACACTCACGAGAGCGAGATTCTAGCTTGCTTGCATCCACATTCTTTGCATGGACCAAGCATCCCCAAACCCTCAAGTGATTAACACTAGGTTTGGTTCCATACCATAGCTCATGAGGAGTCTTAGGTACAGATTTGCTAGGAATCTTATTCAGGATATATATTGCAGTCTCTACTGCATATCCCCAGAAACTAAGTGGTAAATGTGCTTTACTCATCATTGAACGAACCATATCCATGATGGTTCTGTTGCGTCTTTCAGCAACACCATTAAGTTGGGGAGTTCCAGGAGGAGTGAGATTGGAAATAATTCCATTCTCTTTAAGGTATTCCTTAAATTCATCTGATAGGTACTCGCCACCTCGATCAGATCGAATTCGTTTAATCTTCCTATCGGTTTGGTTCTCAACCAAAGCCTTGAATTCTTTGAACTTTTCAAAGGTTTCAGATTTATGACGTAATAAGAAGATAAACCCGTATCGCGAATGGTCATCAATAAATGTCAAATAATATCGATATCCATTTCGGGTCGCGGTACTGAAGGGACCGCATACATCAGTATGTATTAGGTCAATAATACCTTCACATCTTGTAACCTTGTTACGAAAAGGCATCCTGGTCATTTTTCCTTGAATGCAATTCTTGCAAGTAGGCAAAGGTTGAACCTGTAGAAAGTCTAAAGGTCCATCCTTAATTAATCTATTGATCTTATCAACAGACAAATGACCAAGCCTTTGATGCCAAATCTCATTTGAGAGATTTTCATTCTCCCTGGATCTTTTAGGGTTTTTATTAGTGCTTGTAACATTCATAACACATTTATCAATGCACAATTCATAGAGTCCTCCAGAAGTCAAAATACCATCTGCAATATATTTATCATAACGGTTTATGACTAATTTATTACAGAACAGGAATGAATACCCACTTCTAACTAACTTAGATACAGATATTAGATTCCTTCTGACTTCAGGTACATAAAGACACTCTTTAAGTACTAGGACTCTACCACTAGATAATGATAGTCTGCAGGTCCCGACGGCGACTGCTGCAACACTTGCATCAGATCCCATCTGGATGACTATCTCCCCTTCCTCAAGCTGTCTAGTTTCCTGAAACAAATGCAACAAATTGCATACATGAACAGAAGCACCAGAATCAACTACCCAACTTCCTTCTCGTCCGACGAGAAAGCTGGTTTCAATGATGAATGTAGATTTCATACCTGCTGGGGCTTTACCTTTGTCGACCGACTTCAGGTAATCCGGGCAATTACGCCTCCAGTGCCCCGGCTTCTTGCAGTGGTGACAGACGTCGGTTTTCTTCGACGCCATTAGAGTGGATGCATTGGAAGACGAGGCAACACTTTGTCCCTTCTTCTTTCTCTTCTGGGCCGGGCCCTTCCGAGAACCTTGCTTCCGACCGCGCTTCCCTTTGACCTGTGCAACCATTGCAGTGCCAGAGGGACCATCTTTCTTCATTACGTCTTCTGCAGACTTTAATGCAGCAAGAAGCCCAGCATTTGTCAGTTCCAGCTTGTTCATGTGGAATGACACTACAAAGTTATTGAAAGATTTGGGCAATGACAGCAGAATGAAATCAGATTGCATGTCTGCATCCATCGTTGCCCCCAGAGTCTCAAGCTCTGACAAGTACCCAAACATTTTGAGCACATGATCGCGGACCGAGGTCCCTTCCTGCATCTTACAGCGAAGAAGATCTTTCATAACATTGTACCGCTGGGTGCGGTTAATGTCACCAAACATATCCTTCAGATTCTGCATTATATCCTGGCAAGTGCTCATCTCCACATGTTGCTTCTGAAGAACATTGGAGAGAGAACCCAAGATATAGCATCTAGCCAAGACATGATCTTCATCATACTTGTCATTATATGCTTTGTCTTCCTTAGATTTAGGGTTTTCAAGTTTGTTTTCATGGAGCACATAACTGATGCGCTCTGCTGAAAGCACAAGCTCCAAATTACGGATCCAATCCGAGTAATTTGGTCCGGTCAATTGGTTGACCTCCAGAAGCCTATTCAGTGGGTTCATGGCCTTCATTTTCTGAAATTGAGAATGCACTATATTAGAACATATAATCATATATTCAATTTAATTTTATTTGATTAAGGCATTTTAAATCAAATTAGTCTTGCTATGTCAACTATGAAAGTTTATTCCCTTATTCACTTTCAAAGTAGGAGATATACTTACCGATATATCTCAAGCAAGAACTGGGATCTCCTCTTTATCTTTGTTACATCCCAATAATATGAGAAACTGTAACTCCAATAAAGAGAAGCGGGAACACATTCCGCCTTGCAAGTCCAACTTGCATTCCCAATTCGGTCTTTAATACCCAGGCCCACCACCCCTAAGGTGATGTTGACCTGTCATTAATTGAACCAACCGTCAACAGGATTAGAACTCGCTATACGCAATCCAATATCGCCCCAATAATATGAGGATCCGATATTGGGGTCACTACGCATACGGCCTTACTCTTTCGAGAAGCGAAGAGTCCGATCCAGATGCGCTTGTATATAGGAGCTGTCACTACGTACAGGCGTCTCCTATATACAATCCCTGGCGACGGAAACCCTTCGCCTTGACGGGAGACCATGGATGTCACTTATGTGATCCTCCACCTCTTATTCAAATTTAAATTAATTACTATGAATCATATTCATATAATTAATTCTTCCAAGGGAATTATCAACTCTAATCATATTAGAGTATTCTCAATTGGATATAATTAACTTAATCATATTAAATTAATTATCAATCCAATTTAATCAATCAAACTTAGTTTTATGCTTGAATATACATATATGATATAATTCTCAAAGTACGTATTAATTCGAATTTTAATAATTAGAAAAATACATCATAATCCCTCGGACATTATCCCGGCCCTACCCGCTGTCATGGCCAGTACCGACGGGAGTGGGGCGGACCACATACGTTGCAACCCGCTGACCCAGCGATCCCCGACTAGACACCATATCCACCTCGGGAAAGGATAATGCCAAATTGATTATTTTGTACTTGAGATGATCATCGGTTTTTCAACCGAAATTATACCATATAGTAATCAAAACAATTTTGATTTTAAGGAAATTTGCTAGGCAAATTCCCAAGTCCTATTCAAGCAAGAAGTTTGATGATTGTAGTTCCAATCAAGGTTTAGATCAAATCTAATCATCTAATTGGTTGGGGCCAAGTCAATTAGGCAAATAATCATGTTTCAATATTTCACAAATATTTTTCAAGATTATTTCACGAAATTAACAATTAATTTCTCTAATTGACAATCACTTGGTTCTAGATTAGGAAGGCAATTTCAGCAGTGACCCCTACTTACTAAAATTGACATATCTCAATCATATTAAATCCAAATTAAGCAAAGTCAATTTCTAAAGTTTGCTAATTTGATTTAGGACAGAACCTAAGTGATGTTTCACGCATTTCGAGGCAAGTCTAAACAGTAATTAACATTTTAATCACGTTCAGATTCACAGTTCTCGCAACAGTGCATACATGTCCATTAAAACGACCATATCTCGAGCATACGAATTCCGATTTACGCAAACTCAGATCCTATGGTTTCCTTATTTAATGGGGAACATAATCCAATTAAAAAATTCGTGTTTAAACAATTTAAACAGTGTCGAATTTCTTCACTAAACAGATCTGCGAAATCAAATGCGATGAAAACTTTCGCGACCTAAACGAACCCAAGTCGTCCTTGGTTAACGAATCACTATTCGAAACCATCGACCTAAGGCTTTGATACCACTTGAAGGATATGGAGAAATCCTCAAGCGCATCACGGAAGCGTGATCGTCGTATCGGATACGACGAAGAACGACTAGTCGCACTAGTTGTTCGGTGCAGCGGAATTTAAAAAATTTATTCGATGAAACCACATGATCCAAGAACCATTCTCGGATCGTTTCATCTAAAACCACAACAAGTATAATGCAATACCTCTTGAAGCGTGGTTGATCGAGTCTCTAAGAGAAGAGACCTCCTGTCTCAAGTCCGATCGTCGGAGAGATCGCTTGCGAGCGCGGGGATGAACCGCGGTGTCCTCGCAATCCAAGATGTTGATCCAAGCGCGGTTGCTCCTGATCTCGACACACGAGATCGCACGTCTCCTTCGCGAGTGCAGCACTCCAAGTAGACGAAGAACCGCAGAGCGTCGAGGCGGCGGCACGAGGGCGCGGGCGACGACGGTTCTCTCCACCAAGGTGGACGGCCACCAAGAAGCAAGGGAGAGAGGGGGCGTCGAGTATGAGAAAGAGAGAGAGAGAGTTTTGCTACAATAGCATGTGTAAAGAGAGAGCCAAGTATGCCTCTCTATTTATAGGGTTTTGGGATCCATGGATCTCAATCCATGTGCCTCATAAAATCAATGGTTGAGATTGATTTATGATAATCCAATGGTCAAGATTGTTGTTGGTAAAAGCCAACAACTTATGATTTAATTTTGATTAAATATATTTGATAAATCAAATATACATTAATACCAAATCAAACCAATCAAATAAGGAGAGAGATAACAATTAGGAGCCACCTTCCCATTAGGGAGAGGGGGACGGCCACCAAGTCCTAAAGGGAATTGGTGCCGCCCCCCCTCTTCCTTATGGGGAGGGCAATCCCATGGATTACATGGGATTGCATATCTCCTAATTTATCTCTCTACTTATTTTCCAACAATTTTCACCAAAAATAATTCTCAATTAATTTTGGGAATATTGCAATCTTGACATTGAAATATTGTGAATCACATTCACAACCCAAAACAAAATGTAATTTATATTTTCAATTAATTAGACAATGTGTATCCAATACACATTAATAATTAATCTACTAATATAAATTATATATAACTCTCTCTAGTATACTATAAATCACATTTATAATATATATTGAATAATTGGATATTACTATCCACATTATTCATATCCATAATAATTAAATCACATTTAATTATATTGGATAATATCTCATCATGATAATTAAATCACATTTAATTATCAACTTCTCTTTGCTTAGATCTCATGGAATTGTTCTTAAACCATTTAAGAACAATGCTATTTCTCCTCAGATACTTGGAGATAAGGACAGGACGATTGTATTGTTCCACGTATAGTGACTTGGATATTGAGATCACATCTCAAATCCAGATCCCATGGACCTCTCATAGATGCTTGATTAAATCAAGACCGTAAACCTAATCTTCTCATTGCATCTGAATCTCATTCAGATCAATGTCCAGCTCATGGACTAAGATTAGGTCACTTCTCTTATGAGAGGAGTCACTAAAATCCAGACCTGTTTCATCACTCCCTCGGAATGGAAGCGTCATGGTTATACAATCGTTTATGATCAAATCACCCTTCAGGTATTCCTAATACCTGCACATCCTGCATACTGGAAGACTCATGATCATCATGAAGATAAAGATCACTTTTACACTGTCATCTTCATGGTCTGATCATTAAGTTTCTCAATCTTGGTCCTTGGGATATGGTACAGATCATATGCTTTCACAAAGCATATATCTTACCTTCAAATTCATATCATGCTTCTAAAGCATGATGACCATGCATGGAATTTGGTCAATCCCAATACCTCATGAGTGAGCTCATGTCTCCCGGTTCGTAAGTGAACCTGTATGATCCCTTTGAGAGATCATATTACTCATATGTCCTTACATGCACACCAGCTCGCCGGTGTATAGACCTTGATTAGGTCATCAATCTATTGGTCTGCCAAATGTACATGCTCAGACATATAGTAATATATCTGTCTCTGGTCAGAGGATGTTTGCCTGTGATGTGACAGTATTCATCATAGGTCTTTGGTTATCTCGATCTCGTTAAGTCAACTCATTGACTCAACTAATCTGATACCTCCGAATCAATATTCCTATGCAGAGGACCTGCATCAAGAGGTCGATCAGATATCAGTCTAATGAGATGGGATTGCCATCTCCCACTCAGACTGGAGATCACTACTTGTTAATCATTTGATGATGCCTGATGAGTCCTCTATCTAACTCCTTAGATATTCATCCAAGCATCAACCTCTATGATTCAATCATTGAATCAACAGCTGTATGATTATCAAGTTGGCCATGGTACATAACCCTTATTGTACAGAGGGACCTTATAGTGCATTCATTCATTCAATATCAGAAAGGGAGTGAAACAAAATCAATAACTTTTATTGATGAATCATTTATTACAATAACATTTATTGTAGGAATGGTTCGCCTCGGGCTCACATTGCTAACAATCTCCCACTAGCCCTCAGAACCATTCAGGAACAATCCTTACACCCATACTCATTACATGCTGGTCAAAAACCTTCTGCGTCAGAGGTTTGGTAAGAGGATCAGCAACGTTGTCGGCGGAGGCCACCTTGGTGATGATGATGTCACCACGCTTTTGTATCTCCCGAATGATGTGGTATTTCCTTTCTACGTGCTTGCTCTTCTGATGCCATCTGGGTTCCTTCGCCTGGGCAATGGCTCCCGTGTTATCACAGAGTAGCGGGATGGGAGTATCAGAGGAAACTACGCCAAGCTCCTGCACGAACTTGCGCAACCACACCGCCTCCTTTGCAGCATCCGATGCGGCAATGTATTCGGCTTCTGTTGTTGAATCTGCCGTAGTGTCCTGCTTCTTGCTTCTCCAGCTCACAGCACCACCGTTCAACAGGAACACAAACCCTGATGTCGACTTTCGATCATCAATATCTGATTGGAAGTCAGAATCTGTATATCCCAAAACTTGGAGATCACCATCTCCATAGACCAAGATGTAATCTTGCGTCCGTCTAAGATATTTGAATATGTTTTTTACTGCATTCCAGTGTTGTTCTCCATAGCAGGATTGGTAACGGCTTACCACTCCCACTGCATGGCAGATATCTGGCCTAGTACACATCATGGCATACATTAAGCTTCCTACGGCCGATGCATAAGGACATCCAGCCATGGCCTTCTTTTCCTCAACAGTTTGAGGAGCCATTCCTTTAGACAAGTGGATACCATGTCTTAAGGGTAGGAATCCTTTCTTGGAACTATCCATACGGAATCGTTCAAGAATCTTCTTAATGTATCCTTGTTGTGACAATCCCAATATCCTCTTCTCTCGGTTTCTGAACAGTTTCAGACCCAAGATGTAAGAGGCTTCTCCAAGATCTTTCATCTCAAAGGTATTGGACAGCCAAATCTTTACACTGGTCATCATCCCTGTATCATTCCCAATGATAAGGATGTCATCTACATAAAGCACGATGAACACAATGGCGCTCCCACTAAGCTTCTTGTACACACAAGGTTCATCAGGATTCTGCACAAAATCATAACTCTTTATGGTTTCGTCAAATCTGATGTTCCAACTACGAGAAGCTTGTTTGAGCCCATAGATGGATTTCTTTAGCTTGCATACTTTGCCATCCTCAGTTATGAAGCCCTGGGGCTGCTCCATGTAGATATCCTCCTCGAGGTATCCATTGAGGAAAGCCGTCTTGACGTCCATCTGCCAGATGTCGTAGTCAAGATATGCAGCTATAGCTAGCAGTGCCCTGATGGATTTAAGCATAGCCACAGGAGAGAACGTCTCATCGTAGTCGATGCCTTCCCTCTGTGTGTAGCCCTTGGCTACGAGCCGTGCCTTGAAAGTCTCTACTTTCCCATCAGGTCCCCTCTTTCTCTTGAAGATCCATTTGCACCCAATGGGTTTTACCCCTTTAGGTGGATCCTCTAGGGTCCATACACCATTCTTATGCATGGAATCAATTTCTGACTTCATTGCTAGCATCCATCTATCCATGTCATGATCCGCGAGTGCTTCATCAAATGAAGTAGGATCACTGTCAGTTTCACTTGACACATGGAATCCATACCTTTCAGGTGGTGCAACCACCCTCGAACTCCTTCGAAGAGGTATGGGTGTTTCATCTTTATTTATCTCTTCAGTTTCTGGTTCAGGAAGCTCAGAGTCCTCAGGGGACTCAATGAGTTCCTCTACTTCACTTTTGTCTTGACTCTTAAGGAAATCATTCTCCAGAAATTTCACATCTCTAGAAACAAAAACCTTCTGAGTCTCAGGGTCATAGAGTTGGTATCCAATACCATCTCTAACATACCCTATGAAGTAACACTCACGAGAGCGAGATTCTAGCTTGCTTGCATCCACATTCTTTGCATGGACCAAGCATCCCCAAACCCTCAAGTGATTAACACTAGGTTTGGTTCCATACCATAGCTCATGAGGAGTCTTAGGTACAGATTTGCTAGGAATCTTATTCAGGATATATATTGCAGTCTCTACTGCATATCCCCAGAAACTAAGTGGTAAATGTGCTTTACTCATCATTGAACGAACCATATCCATGATGGTTCTGTTGCGTCTTTCAGCAACACCATTAAGTTGGGGAGTTCCAGGAGGAGTGAGATTGGAAATAATTCCATTCTCTTTAAGGTATTCCTTAAATTCATCTGATAGGTACTCGCCACCTCGATCAGATCGAATTCGTTTAATCTTCCTATCGGTTTGGTTCTCAACCAAAGCCTTGAATTCTTTGAACTTTTCAAAGGTTTCAGATTTATGACGTAATAAGAAGATAAACCCGTATCGCGAATGGTCATCAATAAATGTCAAATAATATCGATATCCATTTCGGGTCGCGGTACTGAAGGGACCGCATACATCAGTATGTATTAGGTCAATAATACCTTCACATCTTGTAACCTTGTTACGAAAAGGCATCCTGGTCATTTTTCCTTGAATGCAATTCTTGCAAGTAGGCAAAGGTTGAACCTGTAGAAAGTCTAAAGGTCCATCCTTAATTAATCTATTGATCTTATCAACAGACAAATGACCAAGCCTTTGATGCCAAATCTCATTTGAGAGATTTTCATTCTCCCTGGATCTTTTAGGGTTTTTATTAGTGCTTGTAACATTCATAACACATTTATCAATGCACAATTCATAGAGTCCTCCAGAAGTCAAAATACCATCTGCAATATATTTATCATAACGGTTTATGACTAATTTATTACAGAACAGGAATGAATACCCACTTCTAACTAACTTAGATACAGATATTAGATTCCTTCTGACTTCAGGTACATAAAGACACTCTTTAAGTACTAGGACTCTACCACTAGATAATGATAGTCTGCAGGTCCCGACGGCGACTGCTGCAACACTTGCATCAGATCCCATCTGGATGACTATCTCCCCTTCCTCAAGCTGTCTAGTTTCCTGAAACAAATGCAACAAATTGCATACATGAACAGAAGCACCAGAATCAACTACCCAACTTCCTTCTCGTCCGACGAGAAAGCTGGTTTCAATGATGAATGTAGATTTCATACCTGCTGGGGCTTTACCTTTGTCGACCGACTTCAGGTAATCCGGGCAATTACGCCTCCAGTGCCCCGGCTTCTTGCAGTGGTGACAGACGTCGGTTTTCTTCGACGCCATTAGAGTGGATGCATTGGAAGACGAGGCAACACTTTGTCCCTTCTTCTTTCTCTTCTGGGCCGGGCCCTTCCGAGAACCTTGCTTCCGACCGCGCTTCCCTTTGACCTGTGCAACCATTGCAGTGCCAGAGGGACCATCTTTCTTCATTACGTCTTCTGCAGACTTTAATGCAGCAAGAAGCCCAGCATTTGTCAGTTCCAGCTTGTTCATGTGGAATGACACTACAAAGTTATTGAAAGATTTGGGCAATGACAGCAGAATGAAATCAGATTGCATGTCTGCATCCATCGTTGCCCCCAGAGTCTCAAGCTCTGACAAGTACCCAAACATTTTGAGCACATGATCGCGGACCGAGGTCCCTTCCTGCATCTTACAGCGAAGAAGATCTTTCATAACATTGTACCGCTGGGTGCGGTTAATGTCACCAAACATATCCTTCAGATTCTGCATTATATCCTGGCAAGTGCTCATCTCCACATGTTGCTTCTGAAGAACATTGGAGAGAGAACCCAAGATATAGCATCTAGCCAAGACATGATCTTCATCATACTTGTCATTATATGCTTTGTCTTCCTTAGATTTAGGGTTTTCAAGTTTGTTTTCATGGAGCACATAACTGATGCGCTCTGCTGAAAGCACAAGCTCCAAATTACGGATCCAATCCGAGTAATTTGGTCCGGTCAATTGGTTGACCTCCAGAAGCCTATTCAGTGGGTTCATGGCCTTCATTTTCTGAAATTGAGAATGCACTATATTAGAACATATAATCATATATTCAATTTAATTTTATTTGATTAAGGCATTTTAAATCAAATTAGTCTTGCTATGTCAACTATGAAAGTTTATTCCCTTATTCACTTTCAAAGTAGGAGATATACTTACCGATATATCTCAAGCAAGAACTGGGATCTCCTCTTTATCTTTGTTACATCCCAATAATATGAGAAACTGTAACTCCAATAAAGAGAAGCGGGAACACATTCCGCCTTGCAAGTCCAACTTGCATTCCCAATTCGGTCTTTAATACCCAGGCCCACCACCCCTAAGGTGATGTTGACCTGTCATTAATTGAACCAACCGTCAACAGGATTAGAACTCGCTATACGCAATCCAATATCGCCCCAATAATATGAGGATCCGATATTGGGGTCACTACGCATACGGCCTTACTCTTTCGAGAAGCGAAGAGTCCGATCCAGATGCGCTTGTATATAGGAGCTGTCACTACGTACAAGCGTCTCCTATATACAATCCCTGGCGACGGAAACCCTTCGCCTTGACGGGAGACCATGGATGTCACTTATGTGATCCTCCACCTCTTATTCAAATTTAAATTAATTACTATGAATCATATTCATATAATTAATTCTTCCAAGGGAATTATCAACTCTAATCTTAGAGTATTCTCAATTGGATATAATTAACTTAATCATATTAAATTAATTATCAATCCAATTTAATCAATCAAACTTAGTTTTATGCTTGAATATACATATATGATATAATTCTCAAAGTACGTATTAATTCGAATTTTAATAATTAGAAAAATACATCATAATCCCTCGGACATTATCCCGGCCCTACCCGCTGTCATGGCCAGTACCGACGGGAGTGGGGCGGACCACATACGTTGCAACCCGCTGACCCAGCGATCCCCGACTAGACACCATATCCACCTCGGGAAAGGATAATGCCAAATTGATTATTTTGTACTTGAGATGATCATCGGTTTTTCAACCGAAATTATACCATATAGTAATCAAAACAATTTTGATTTTAAGGAAATTTGCTAGGCAAATTCCCAAGTCCTATTCAAGCAAGAAGTTTGATGATTGTAGTTCCAATCAAGGTTTAGATCAAATCTAATCATCTAATTGGTTGGGGCCAAGTCAATTAGGCAAATAATCATGTTTCAATATTTCACAAATATTTTTCAAGATTATTTCACGAAATTAACAATTAATTTCTCTAATTGACAATCACTTGGTTCTAGATTAGGAAGGCAATTTCAGCAGTGACCCCTACTTACTAAAATTGACATATCTCAATCATATTAAATCCAAATTAAGCAAAGTCAATTTCTAAAGTTTGCTAATTTGATTTAGGACAGAACCTAAGTGATGTTTCACGCATTTCGAGGCAAGTCTAAACAGTAATTAACATTTTAATCACGTTCAGATTCACAGTTCTCGCAACAGTGCATACATGTCCATTAAAACGACCATATCTCGAGCATACGAATTCCGATTTACGCAAACTCAGATCCTATGGTTTCCTTATTTAATGGGGAACATAATCCAATTAAAAAATTCGTGTTTAAACAATTTAAACAGTGTCGAATTTCTTCACTAAACAGATCTGCGAAATCAAATGCGATGAAAACTTTCGCGACCTAAACGAACCCAAGTCGTCCTTGGTTAACGAATCACTATTCGAAACCATCGACCTAAGGCTTTGATACCACTTGAAGGATATGGAGAAATCCTCAAGCGCATCACGGAAGCGTGATCGTCGTATCGGATACGACGAAGAACGACTAGTCGCACTAGTTGTTCGGTGCAGCGGAATTTAAAAAATTTATTCGATGAAACCACATGATCCAAGAACCATTCTCGGATCGTTTCATCTAAAACCACAACAAGTATAATGCAATACCTCTTGAAGCGTGGTTGATCGAGTCTCTAAGAGAAGAGACCTCCTGTCTCAAGTCCGATCGTCGGAGAGATCGCTTGCGAGCGCGGGGATGAACCGCGGTGTCCTCGCAATCCAAGATGTTGATCCAAGCGCGGTTGCTCCTGATCTCGACACACGAGATCGCACGTCTCCTTCGCGAGTGCAGCACTCCAAGTAGACGAAGAACCGCAGAGCGTCGAGGCGGCGGCACGAGGGCGCGGGCGACGACGGTTCTCTCCACCAAGGTGGACGGCCACCAAGAAGCAAGGGAGAGAGGGGGCGTCGAGTATGAGAAAGAGAGAGAGAGAGTTTTGCTACAATAGCATGTGTAAAGAGAGAGCCAAGTATGCCTCTCTATTTATAGGGTTTTGGGATCCATGGATCTCAATCCATGTGCCTCATAAAATCAATGGTTGAGATTGATTTATGATAATCCAATGGTCAAGATTGTTGTTGGTAAAAGCCAACAACTTATGATTTAATTTTGATTAAATATATTTGATAAATCAAATATACATTAATACCAAATCAAACCAATCAAATAAGGAGAGAGATAACAATTAGGAGCCACCTTCCCATTAGGGAGAGGGGGACGGCCACCAAGTCCTAAAGGGAATTGGTGCCGCCCCCCCTCTTCCTTATGGGGAGGGCAATCCCATGGATTACATGGGATTGCATATCTCCTAATTTATCTCTCTACTTATTTTCCAACAATTTTCACCAAAAATAATTCTCAATTAATTTTGGGAATATTGCAATCTTGACATTGAAATATTGTGAATCACATTCACAACCCAAAACAAAATGTAATTTATATTTTCAATTAATTAGACAATGTGTATCCAATACACATTAATAATTAATCTACTAATATAAATTATATATAACTCTCTCTAGTATACTATAAATCACATTTATAATATATATTGAATAATTGGATATTACTATCCACATTATTCATATCCATAATAATTAAATCACATTTAATTATATTGGATAATATCTCATCATGATAATTAAATCACATTTAATTATCAACTTCTCTTTGCTTAGATCTCATGGAATTGTTCTTAAACCATTTAAGAACAATGCTATTTCTCCTCAGATACTTGGAGATAAGGACAGGACGATTGTATTGTTCCACGTATAGTGACTTGGATATTGAGATCACATCTCAAATCCAGATCCCATGGACCTCTCATAGATGCTTGATTAAATCAAGACCGTAAACCTAATCTTCTCATTGCATCTGAATCTCATTCAGATCAATGTCCAGCTCATGGACTAAGATTAGGTCACTTCTCTTATGAGAGGAGTCACTAAAATCCAGACCTGTTTCATCACTCCCTCGGAATGGAAGCGTCATGGTTATACAATCGTTTATGATCAAATCACCCTTCAGGTATTCCTAATACCTGCACATCCTGCATACTGGAAGACTCATGATCATCATGAAGATAAAGATCACTTTTACACTGTCATCTTCATGGTCTGATCATTAAGTTTCTCAATCTTGGTCCTTGGGATATGGTACAGATCATATGCTTTCACAAAGCATATATCTTACCTTCAAATTCATATCATGCTTCTAAAGCATGATGACCATGCATGGAATTTGGTCAATCCCAATACCTCATGAGTGAGCTCATGTCTCCCGGTTCGTAAGTGAACCTGTATGATCCCTTTGAGAGATCATATTACTCATATGTCCTTACATGCACACCAGCTCGCCGGTGTATAGACCTTGATTAGGTCATCAATCTATTGGTCTGCCAAATGTACATGCTCAGACATATAGTAATATATCTGTCTCTGGTCAGAGGATGTTTGCCTGTGATGTGACAGTATTCATCATAGGTCTTTGGTTATCTCGATCTCGTTAAGTCAACTCATTGACTCAACTAATCTGATACCTCCGAATCAATATTCCTATGCAGAGGACCTGCATCAAGAGGTCGATCAGATATCAGTCTAATGAGATGGGATTGCCATCTCCCACTCAGACTGGAGATCACTACTTGTTAATCATTTGATGATGCCTGATGAGTCCTCTATCTAACTCCTTAGATATTCATCCAAGCATCAACCTCTATGATTCAATCATTGAATCAACAGCTGTATGATTATCAAGTTGGCCATGGTACATAACCCTTATTGTACAGAGGGACCTTATAGTGCATTCATTCATTCAATATCAGAAAGGGAGTGAAACAAAATCAATAACTTTTATTGATGAATCATTTATTACAATAACATTTATTGTAGGAATGGTTCGCCTCGGGCTCACATTGCTAACAATCTCCCACTAGCCCTCAGAACCATTCAGGAACAATCCTTACACCCATACTCATTACATGCTGGTCAAAAACCTTCTGCGTCAGAGGTTTGGTAAGAGGATCAGCAACGTTGTCGGCGGAGGCCACCTTGGTGATGATGATGTCACCACACTTTTGTATCTCCCGAATGATGTGGTATTTCCTTTCTACGTGCTTGCTCTTCTGATGCCATCTGGGTTCCTTCGCCTGGGCAATGGCTCCCGTGTTATCACAGAGTAGCGGGATGGGAGTATCAGAGGAAACTACGCCAAGCTCCTGCACGAACTTGCGCAACCACACCGCCTCCTTTGCAGCATCCGATGCGGCAATGTATTCGGCTTCTGTTGTTGAATCTGCCGTAGTGTCCTGCTTCTTGCTTCTCCAGCTCACAGCACCACCGTTCAACAGGAACACAAACCCTGATGTCGACTTTCGATCATCAATATCTGATTGGAAGTCAGAATCTGTATATCCCAAAACTTGGAGATCACCATCTCCATAGACCAAGATGTAATCTTGCGTCCGTCTAAGATATTTGAATATGTTTTTTACTGCATTCCAGTGTTGTTCTCCATAGCAGGATTGGTAACGGCTTACCACTCCCACTGCATGGCAGATATCTGGCCTAGTACACATCATGGCATACATTAAGCTTCCTACGGCCGATGCATAAGGACATCCAGCCATGGCCTTCTTTTCCTCAACAGTTTGAGGAGCCATTCCTTTAGACAAGTGGATACCATGTCTTAAGGGTAGGAATCCTTTCTTGGAACTATCCATACGGAATCGTTCAAGAATCTTCTTAATGTATCCTTGTTGTGACAATCCCAATATCCTCTTCTCTCGGTTTCTGAACAGTTTCAGACCCAAGATGTAAGAGGCTTCTCCAAGATCTTTCATCTCAAAGGTATTGGACAGCCAAATCTTTACACTGGTCATCATCCCTGTATCATTCCCAATGATAAGGATGTCATCTACATAAAGCACGATGAACACAATGGCGCTCCCACTAAGCTTCTTGTACACACAAGGTTCATCAGGATTCTGCACAAAATCATAACTCTTTATGGTTTCGTCAAATCTGATGTTCCAACTACGAGAAGCTTGTTTGAGCCCATAGATGGATTTCTTTAGCTTGCATACTTTGCCATCCTCAGTTATGAAGCCCTGGGGCTGCTCCATGTAGATATCCTCCTCGAGGTATCCATTGAGGAAAGCCGTCTTGACGTCCATCTGCCAGATGTCGTAGTCAAGATATGCAGCTATAGCTAGCAGTGCCCTGATGGATTTAAGCATAGCCACAGGAGAGAACGTCTCATCGTAGTCGATGCCTTCCCTCTGTGTGTAGCCCTTGGCTACGAGCCGTGCCTTGAAAGTCTCTACTTTCCCATCAGGTCCCCTCTTTCTCTTGAAGATCCATTTGCACCCAATGGGTTTTACCCCTTTAGGTGGATCCTCTAGGGTCCATACACCATTCTTATGCATGGAATCAATTTCTGACTTCATTGCTAGCATCCATCTATCCATGTCATGATCCGCGAGTGCTTCATCAAATGAAGTAGGATCACTGTCAGTTTCACTTGACACATGGAATCCATACCTTTCAGGTGGTGCAACCACCCTCGAACTCCTTCGAAGAGGTATGGGTGTTTCATCTTTATTTATCTCTTCAGTTTCTGGTTCAGGAAGCTCAGAGTCCTCAGGGGACTCAATGAGTTCCTCTACTTCACTTTTGTCTTGACTCTTAAGGAAATCATTCTCCAGAAATTTCACATCTCTAGAAACAAAAACCTTCTGAGTCTCAGGGTCATAGAGTTGGTATCCAATACCATCTCTAACATACCCTATGAAGTAACACTCACGAGAGCGAGATTCTAGCTTGCTTGCATCCACATTCTTTGCATGGACCAAGCATCCCCAAACCCTCAAGTGATTAACACTAGGTTTGGTTCCATACCATAGCTCATGAGGAGTCTTAGGTACAGATTTGCTAGGAATCTTATTCAGGATATATATTGCAGTCTCTACTGCATATCCCCAGAAACTAAGTGGTAAATGTGCTTTACTCATCATTGAACGAACCATATCCATGATGGTTCTGTTGCGTCTTTCAGCAACACCATTAAGTTGGGGAGTTCCAGGAGGAGTGAGATTGGAAATAATTCCATTCTCTTTAAGGTATTCCTTAAATTCATCTGATAGGTACTCGCCACCTCGATCAGATCGAATTCGTTTAATCTTCCTATCGGTTTGGTTCTCAACCAAAGCCTTGAATTCTTTGAACTTTTCAAAGGTTTCAGATTTATGACGTAATAAGAAGATAAACCCGTATCGCGAATGGTCATCAATAAATGTCAAATAATATCGATATCCATTTCGGGTCGCGGTACTGAAGGGACCGCATACATCAGTATGTATTAGGTCAATAATACCTTCACATCTTGTAACCTTGTTACGAAAAGGCATCCTGGTCATTTTTCCTTGAATGCAATTCTTGCAAGTAGGCAAAGGTTGAACCTGTAGAAAGTCTAAAGGTCCATCCTTAATTAATCTATTGATCTTATCAACAGACAAATGACCAAGCCTTTGATGCCAAATCTCATTTGAGAGATTTTCATTCTCCCTGGATCTTTTAGGGTTTTTATTAGTGCTTGTAACATTCATAACACATTTATCAATGCACAATTCATAGAGTCCTCCAGAAGTCAAAATACCATCTGCAATATATTTATCATAACGGTTTATGACTAATTTATTACAGAACAGGAATGAATACCCACTTCTAACTAACTTAGATACAGATATTAGATTCCTTCTGACTTCAGGTACATAAAGACACTCTTTAAGTACTAGGACTCTACCACTAGATAATGATAGTCTGCAGGTCCCGACGGCGACTGCTGCAACACTTGCATCAGATCCCATCTGGATGACTATCTCCCCTTCCTCAAGCTGTCTAGTTTCCTGAAACAAATGCAACAAATTGCATACATGAACAGAAGCACCAGAATCAACTACCCAACTTCCTTCTCGTCCGACGAGAAAGCTGGTTTCAATGATGAATGTAGATTTCATACCTGCTGGGGCTTTACCTTTGTCGACCGACTTCAGGTAATCCGGGCAATTACGCCTCCAGTGCCCCGGCTTCTTGCAGTGGTGACAGACGTCGGTTTTCTTCGACGCCATTAGAGTGGATGCATTGGAAGACGAGGCAACACTTTGTCCCTTCTTCTTTCTCTTCTGGGCCGGGCCCTTCCGAGAACCTTGCTTCCGACCGCGCTTCCCTTTGACCTGTGCAACCATTGCAGTGCCAGAGGGACCATCTTTCTTCATTACGTCTTCTGCAGACTTTAATGCAGCAAGAAGCCCAGCATTTGTCAGTTCCAGCTTGTTCATGTGGAATGACACTACAAAGTTATTGAAAGATTTGGGCAATGACAGCAGAATGAAATCAGATTGCATGTCTGCATCCATCGTTGCCCCCAGAGTCTCAAGCTCTGACAAGTACCCAAACATTTTGAGCACATGATCGCGGACCGAGGTCCCTTCCTGCATCTTACAGCGAAGAAGATCTTTCATAACATTGTACCGCTGGGTGCGGTTAATGTCACCAAACATATCCTTCAGATTCTGCATTATATCCTGGCAAGTGCTCATCTCCACATGTTGCTTCTGAAGAACATTGGAGAGAGAACCCAAGATATAGCATCTAGCCAAGACATGATCTTCATCATACTTGTCATTATATGCTTTGTCTTCCTTAGATTTAGGGTTTTCAAGTTTGTTTTCATGGAGCACATAACTGATGCGCTCTGCTGAAAGCACAAGCTCCAAATTACGGATCCAATCCGAGTAATTTGGTCCGGTCAATTGGTTGACCTCCAGAAGCCTATTCAGTGGGTTCATGGCCTTCATTTTCTGAAATTGAGAATGCACTATATTAGAACATATAATCATATATTCAATTTAATTTTATTTGATTAAGGCATTTTAAATCAAATTAGTCTTGCTATGTCAACTATGAAAGTTTATTCCCTTATTCACTTTCAAAGTAGGAGATATACTTACCGATATATCTCAAGCAAGAACTGGGATCTCCTCTTTATCTTTGTTACATCCCAATAATATGAGAAACTGTAACTCCAATAAAGAGAAGCGGGAACACATTCCGCCTTGCAAGTCCAACTTGCATTCCCAATTCGGTCTTTAATACCCAGGCCCACCACCCCTAAGGTGATGTTGACCTGTCATTAATTGAACCAACCGTCAACAGGATTAGAACTCGCTATACGCAATCCAATATCACCCCAATAATATGAGGATCCGATATTGGGGTCACTACGCATACGGCCTTACTCTTTCGAGAAGCGAAGAGTCCGATCCAGATGCGCTTGTATATAGGAGCTGTCACTACGTACATGCGTCTCCTATATACAATCCCTGGCGACGGAAACCCTTCGCCTTGACGGGAGACCATGGATGTCACTTATGTGATCCTCCACCTCTTATTCAAATTTAAATTAATTACTATGAATCATATTCATATAATTAATTCTTCCAAGGGAATTATCAACTCTAATCATATTAGAGTATTCTCAATTGGATATAATTAACTTAATCATATTAAATTAATTATCAATCCAATTTAATCAATCAAACTTAGTTTTATGCTTGAATATACATATATGATATAATTCTCAAAGTACGTATTAATTCGAATTTTAATAATTAGAAAAATACATCATAATCCCTCGGACATTATCCCGGCCCTACCCGCTGTCATGGCCAGTACCGACGGGAGTGGGGCGGACCACATACGTTGCAACCCGCTGACCCAGCGATCCCCGACTAGACACCATATCCACCTCGGGAAAGGATAATGCCAAATTGATTATTTTGTACTTGAGATGATCATCGGTTTTTCAACCGAAATTATACCATATAGTAATCAAAACAATTTTGATTTTAAGGAAATTTGCTAGGCAAATTCCCAAGTCCTATTCAAGCAAGAAGTTTGATGATTGTAGTTCCAATCAAGGTTTAGATCAAATCTAATCATCTAATTGGTTGGGGCCAAGTCAATTAGGCAAATAATCATGTTTCAATATTTCACAAATATTTTTCAAGATTATTTCACGAAATTAACAATTAATTTCTCTAATTGACAATCACTTGGTTCTAGATTAGGAAGGCAATTTCAGCAGTGACCCCTACTTACTAAAATTGACATATCTCAATCATATTAAATCCAAATTAAGCAAAGTCAATTTCTAAAGTTTGCTAATTTGATTTAGGACAGAACCTAAGTGATGTTTCACGCATTTCGAGGCAAGTCTAAACAGTAATTAACATTTTAATCACGTTCAGATTCACAGTTCTCGCAACAGTGCATACATGTCCATTAAAACGACCATATCTCGAGCATACGAATTCCGATTTACGCAAACTCAGATCCTATGGTTTCCTTATTTAATGGGGAACATAATCCAATTAAAAAATTTGTGTTTAAACAATTTAAACAGTGCCGAATTTCTTCACTAAACAGATCTGCGAAATCAAATGCGATGAAAACTTTCGCGACCTAAACGAACCCAAGTCGTCCTTGGTTAACGAATCACTATTCGAAACCATCGACCTAAGGCTTTGATACCACTTGAAGGATATGGAGAAATCCTCAAGCGCATCACGGAAGCGTGATCGTCGTATCGGATACGACGAAGAACGACTAGTCGCACTAGTTGTTCGGTGCAGCGGAATTTAAAAAATTTATTCGATGAAACCACATGATCCAAGAACCATTCTCGGATCGTTTCATCTAAAACCACAACAAGTATAATGCAATACCTCTTGAAGCGTGGTTGATCGAGTCTCTAAGAGAAGAGACCTCCTGTCTCAAGTCCGATCGTCGGAGAGATCGCTTGCGAGCGCGGGGATGAACCGCGGTGTCCTCGCAATCCAAGATGTTGATCCAAGCGCGGTTGCTCCTGATCTCGACACACGAGATCGCACGTCTCCTTCGCGAGTGCAGCACTCCAAGTAGACGAAGAACCGCAGAGCGTCGAGGCGGCGGCACGAGGGCGCGGGCGACGACGGTTCTCTCCACCAAGGTGGACGGCCACCAAGAAGCAAGGGAGAGAGGGGGCGTCGAGTATGAGAAAGAGAGAGAGAGAGTTTTGCTACAATAGCATGTGTAAAGAGAGAGCCAAGTATGCCTCTCTATTTATAGGGTTTTGGGATCCATGGATCTCAATCCACGTGCCTCATAAAATCAATGGTTGAGATTGATTTATGATAATCCAATGGTCAAGATTGTTGTTGGTAAAAGCCAACAACTTATGATTTAATTTTTATTAAATATATTTGATAAATCAAATATACATTAATACCAAATCAAACCAATCAAATAAGGAGAGAGATAACAATTAGGAGCCTCCTTCCCATTAGGGAGAGGGGGACGGCCACCAAGTCCTAAAGGGAATTGGTGCCGCCCCCCCTCTTCCTTATGGGGAGGGCAATCCCATGGATTACATGGGATTGCATATCTCCTAATTTATCTCTCTACTTATTTTCCAACAATTTTCACCAAAAATAATTCTCAATTAATTTTGGGAATATTGCAATCTTGACATTGAAATATTGTGAATCACATTCACAACCCAAAACAAAATGTAATTTATATTTTCAATTAATTAGACAATGTGTATCCAATACACATTAATAATTAATCTACTAATATAAATTATATATAACTCTCTCTAGTATACTATAAATCACATTTATAATATATATTGAATAATTGGATATTACTATCCACATTATTCATATCCATAATAATTAAATCACATTTAATTATATTGGATAATATCTCATCATGATAATTAAATCACATTTAATTATCAACTTCTCTTTGCTTAGATCTCATGGAATTGTTCTTAAACCATTTAAGAACAATGCTATTTCTCCTCAGATACTTGGAGATAAGGACAGGGCGATTGTATTGTTCCACGTATAGTGACTTGGATATTGAGATCACATCTCAAATCCAGATCCCATGGACCTCTCATAGATGCTTGATTAAATCAAGACCGTAAACCTAATCTTCTCATTGCATCTGAATCTCATTCAGATCAATGTCCAGCTCATGGACTAAGATTAGGTCACTTCTCTTATGAGAGGAGTCACTAAAATCCAGACCTGTTTCATCACTCCCTCGGAATGGAAGCGTCATGGTTATACAATCGTTTATGATCAAATCACCCTTCAGGTATTCCTAATACCTGCACATCCTGCATACTGGAAGACTCATGATCATCATGAAGATAAAGATCACTTTTACACTGTCATCTTCATGGTCTGATCATTAAGTTTCTCAATCTTGGTCCTTGGGATATGGTACAGATCATATGCTTTCACAAAGCATATATCTTACCTTCAAATTCATATCATGCTTCTAAAGCATGATGACCATGCATGGAATTTGGTCAATCCCAATACCTCATGAGTGAGCTCATGTCTCCCGGTTCGTAAGTGAACCTGTATGATCCCTTTGAGAGATCATATTACTCATATGTCCTTACATGCACACCAGCTCGCCGGTGTATAGACCTTTATTAGGTCATCAACCTATTGGTCTGCCAAATGTACATGCTCAGACATATAGTAATATATCTGTCTCTGGTAAGAGGATGTTTGCCTGTGATGTGACAGTATTCATCATAGGTCTTTGGTTATCTCGATCTCGTTAAGTCAACTCATTGACTCAACTAATCTGATACCTCCGAATCAATATTCCTATGCAGAGGACCTGCATCAAGAGGTCGATCAGATATCAGTCTAATGAGATGGGATTGCCATCTCCCACTCAGACTGGAGATCACTACTTGTTAATCATTTGATGATGCCTGATGAGTCCTCTATCTAACTCCTTAGATATTCATCCAAGCATCAGCCTCTATGATTCAATCATTGAATCAACAGCTGTATGATTATCAAGTTGGCCATGGTACATAACCCTTATTGTACAGAGGGACCTTATTGTGCATTCATTCATTCAATATCAGAAAGGGAGTGAAACAAAATCAATAACTTTTATTGTGAATCCGCAGGTCCTCAGTAGTGAGCAGTTTGGAGACATCACTTTTAGTGCAGCTTCATCTTGTAGCACAGTTGGTAGTAGTTTTACTGTCTTCTTTACTTGTAGTTTCTCTCTGAGAGACATGGCATGTACTATATAATTGTGGACATCTATATTTATGCTTACATGTATTTTTGGTGGACATGGAAATGGATAACATAATGTAATGGAATTGGTGAATGGAAATACATGTGCTTGTGAACAGGTTGAATGCAATGGGAAGCAAAACAAAATTTCCTTTGCATGTTTCTATTTTCTCCTGCTTTTGTGAATAACAAATATTCGAATGTGGAATGTGTATGTGTGGGATTGGTTTGCTGAGTACCCGGATCCTAGGGGCGTCACAGCCATCGCCGAAGAAGTCGGATTAGAGGTAGTAGATGGGACAATGATCCTGCTGAGTCTGCGGAAAGCTTCCTCCATAGAAGGAATAGTAGCATCCGCCATAATCTGGGAACGAGCGACCTCATACTTAGGATCAAGGGCTGCAAGGAATACACCAACCATGGTGGCATTCCTCTTTGCCTGTCGTTGCTCCGAAGTAGACATGAGGGGCATAAAACTGTAGAGCTTCTCAAACATCCCACGCAAGGACGTATATAAAGAATGGAGTGGCTGACCGTTCTGCTTGATGGTAAAGATATCGTGCTGTAGCTGCAGTATCTTTGTCTCATTCTTTGTCTGAGAATAAGTGCATGCGAGGATATCCCACATGTAACATTCAAGTTCAATTAAATCCGAACCCGACCCGATTAGGGTCCAATTAATCCAATAAAGTTATCAATAAACGTTAAATAACCTATATGAACTCAAATTGAACCAATCTCACTTCCAATGGATTCTAAATTAAATTATCTTTAAAATGGTTGTGATTTCATAATTTTTGGAGTTAGGAGTAAAAAGTTGGTTCTTCAGGATGGTTTGTGCATTTTTCCCATGTATTTTGTACATATTGTATTTATATATATTTGTAAATATTTTTTACTAATTATTTAAAAATTGAAAAAATAATTAAAAAAAGAAGGAAACTCGTTCGACCGCAATCGACCTAAAGTTGACCTCATCTTAATGCGTGCTACGGAAAAGTCACGACGCAAATTCGGAAACCGCGAAACAAATTGAGACCACCTAAAAATCCGATTCGATGAAATAAGACCAACAAAATCGACTGTTCTCTTGTTCAGCTGCCGATAGTCGATGCATAATCTCATCGATCCATCTTTCTTCCTGACAAATAGAACTGGAGCACCCCAAGGTGAAGTGTTCGGTCTCACGAATCCCAAGTCAAGTAACTCTTGCAACTGTGCCTTCAGCTCTCTCAACTCAGCTGGGGCCATGCGGTATGGTGCCATCGAGATCGTCTGTGTATCTGGTAGTAATGTAATCTCGAACACGATCTCTCTTTCTCAGGAGGTAATCCTGGTAGCTCACTAGGAAACACATCTGGATATTATGATACTACTCTGATATCCTGTGTCATCGGTTCATGATCAGATGCTTCCCGAACAAATGCTGGGTATGAATCACATCCCTGATCAACTAATGTCTGAGCTCGCAACATTGAAATGCACTCTATTTTGGAGTCATGTGATGTATCTTCAAAAGTAAACTTGGAAAAATTTGGAATCCTGAAGACAACCGTCTTCCTAAAGCATTCGACAAGAGCATGATGAGCTGATAACCAATCCATGCCTAGAATCAAATCAAACTCATCAAGCTGTTGTAGTAGACAATCTGCGATCATCTCGTGACCGTCAATCAGTACTGGCAAGTGCCTGACTATCAGTGAAATGATAAACAACTGACCACATGCCCCACGGATGTGGCAAGGATGATATAAGGCCTCTGAAACTCTACCCAAAGAAGTTGGTATCCTCGAAGTAAGGAAAGAATGTATCGCTCCTGAATCAAATAAAACATGGAAAGGTCAGCCCAAGACCGAGACCATACCTTTCACCACAATAGCTGCTGAACGGGCATGCTCCTTGGTCATTGTATGTAGCTGTCCCTGCCTGGCTGGTGCGGTACCGGAACCTGCCACACTCTGTGTCTGTCTTTGCGACCTCCTAAAGTTGGAGTTCCTGGTAGGAAACTCCCTGTATGCTGTGCCTGCGGCTGTGACGGCTACGACTGTGGTCAAGGCTCACCATAAGCCTGTGAGAACTGGGATCGGTAATATCCTCATTCATGGCATAAGTAACATCGGACTGGTCGGGTAGATGGAGTGGTCGTATTTGTGCTCCGAGTCGATCCTGCTGGGGGTCTGTCTGCTCGCTGTGACCCAGATGGTCGTGATGAATCGGTGCCACATTCGACAAATGCTCCTCCTAAGGTAGTCGATAGAGATGAGCGAGCACCGCCTGAAAATGCTAAACTTGTAGGTCGGAATCGTCTGGCTGACCTCTGCTATTGGAATGGTCGACATATCGGTCCAAAAGATCGTTGTGGCCTAGGTGCCGCACTAGACGAGCTCCCAAATTGTCTCTCTCGGATGTCCTCAAACTTATCTGCTGCGTCAGTAGCCTCAGAGATAGACGTGATGCGTAATCTTGCCAACTTCTCTTGCACATCCTCTCTCATACCCCTGATGAATTTTTCCAGATTCTCCTCTGGAAATACGACGTCTTTTGGAGTATGTCGTGACATCTCGGTGTATCGGACAAAGTACTCCCTGGCTGTCATCCGTCCCTGTCGAAGCTCTGCGAACGATCGGTGCTGGGACTCCTTCCACTTTGCAGAAAAGAAGTGGGACCTGAATCTCGTCTCAAAGTCATCCCATGTGGGCTTGCGACCCAGCTCAGAAACTACTGCCTCCCACCATCTCTCTGCGAAATCTGTCAGTGAATACTCCATGAAAGATAGCTACGTATCATGGCGCGTGAATCATCCTCAATACCTTCGTGACCCTTTTGAGCTACTGCTCTGCCACATCTGACGTCCCTGTGCCCTCGAACATGGGCACATTGGCCCGTTGATAGGAGGTGAAAACTGACTGATGCATGTGAATAACGGAGTACTCATGTGCGTCCTCATCTGCAAATATTACAGGGTCCGGCTCCCTGTCAAAATCTCTACCCTCGGATCCATGTGCGGGCATTTCCTCATGTGGATCATCAGAGTGAGTCTGCTCTACCTCAACAGATTAGTGTTGGTCCTGTCGTGTTCCATCATGAGATGGATGGTATATGAAATCCGACAGCTCCTCGAATCTCATCTCCATGTCAGTCTGCCTGTCGGTAATCTTAGTCTGCTATGCAAGAATCTGATCCTGCTGACCTCTCATAGCATCCTGCTGCTGCTAAAGGTCGGTGAGTGTGGTCATGATGCGCTCCAAACGATCATTCATATCCTGGGCAGCTCTGGACATCATGGCTCTGCATAAGAACCATTATTAGTTATAAAAATTGCTGTTCACAGATATGGTCATATGTGTCTTTCTCTTCTTGGGATATAATATATGAAAATTAATGCAATTAGTGACTTCTGTGGTAATTGACTTTGAACGTCATGTTTCCCTTCTCAGACTCACGACAAGTCAGAAGATTGTCGCTATCCGAGAACTTAATGCGATCACAATTGTAATATTGCGAATGCATGTAGCGGGGTACCATGACTTTGATACCAAACTATGAACCCCCTCGCATTCGGGTACTCGTTTACAACACATTAGCGATATTACATTCACAAAAGAACGCATAAGTTATATGAAAATACAGGGAAATTTTTCACGTTTTTGCCATGACATTCAAACCAATATTCACAACCATAGAACAACAGGAAGATGTGCAACCAAAATTTCATTTCATTAATTTTTTTCCCATATATATACATCATGTAACAAAAGAGCTAACAATTTATACATGTATCCCATAATATACAGAAGAGAAAGAAAGCATTTTACATCATAAACTGAACAAAAAATGTGACAAAAGTAACTGTACCGTATGTAATAACAACGGATATTTGGAATCATCAACCAACTACTGAGTTGCAGGCTGCTTGCCTGCCACACATGAAAGGTACAAGAGACCTCAACGAGCACTGGTATTTCCCGAAAACTTATTAAAACAAGCAGATATTTAAGGTAATTGCAAAAGAAACAAGTAGTAAGGCATAAACTTTTAAAAATCTACAACTACTTGAGAATTTACAACTACTTGTTATGAAAAAGATTTTCAAGGTCCTTTGAAGAAATGTCTCAAAATTTACCCATTACCTTTTTTTGTCATATTCTTATATCGTGGTTAATGACTCTTATATATATATTAATCTCTTGTTATTTAGAGATCTTAAAGGGTTTTGAAAATGGGGAAATTGAGGTTTTGAATCAATTCTTCATTTTATCTAAATTCTCCAGTTCAGTGGATGTTCTGTGGTCTTGGTCTGTGTATGACCTCACACCGCGACTCTATGGCGTGAAGAGTGCCTTACGGTCGAGGTGCCTCTATAGGCATGCAATGTGGTATAGTGCATCCTAACTAAGTTCCCAACACATCCACTATCTTAATTATAAACAACTCTAGCCAATACAACTTATAATTGATTTCATCTTTTAACCAAGATCCATTATGCTTCATTACGAGTTTAACTGTAACCCCTCCAAATGTGACCTTCAGATGTAGACATAAATGATTCGGATGTAGCATCGTCAAGCCTATTGGCAGAAAGTAACGAAACTCAGGCGGTGAGGAACTCAACCAAACTCCGGAATTAGAGGGCGAGACGGAAGAGTCTCTTAATAGACTTCCTCACCGCTTGAGTTTGGTTACTTTCCCCCAACATACTTGGCGATGCTACATCCGAATCATCTATGTCTACATCTGAATCATTTAGGGTCATATTTGGAGGAGTTACAGTTAAACTCGGAATGAAACATAATGGATCTTGGTTAAAAGGTGAAATCAATTATAAGTTGTGTTGACTAGCGTTGTTTATAATTAAGATAGTGGACGTGTTGAGAACTTAGTTAGGATGCACTATACCCCATCGCATGCCTACGGAGGCACCCTAATCCTAAGACACTCTTCACACCTTAAAGTCACATTGTGAGGTCACACACAAACCAAGAGCACATACCATCCATTAAACTAGAGAATTTAGATATGAAGAATTAGTTCAAAACATCAATTTCCCCATTTTCAAACCCTTATTTAAGATCTCTAAATAACAAGAGATTAATATATATATATATGTGCATGTGTCATTAATCACAATATAAGAATATGATAAAAAAGGTAATGGGTAAAATTTGGGACATTTCTTCAAAGGACCTTGAAAATCTTTTTCATAGCAAGTAGTTGTAAATTTTCAAGTTGTTGTAAATTTTTAGATGTTTATTCCTTACTACTTATTTCTTTTGCAACCACCTTAAATGCCTGCTTGTTTTAATAAGTTTTCGGGAAGTACCATCGCTCGCTGAGGTCTCTTGTACCTTTCATGTGTGACAGGCAAGCAGCTTGCAACTCAGTAGCTTGTTGATGATTCCAGATATCCGCTGCTATTTCAGACGGTAAAGTTACTTTTGTCACAATTTTTGTTCAGTTTATGATGTAAAATGTTTTTCTTTCTCTTCTGTATATTATTAGATATATGTATACACTGTCAGCTCTTTTGTTACATGATGTATATATATGGAAAAAAATTAATGAAATAAAATTTTAGTGGCATATATTTATGTTGTTCTATGGTTGTGAATATTGATTTGAATGTCATGACAAAAATGTGAAAAATTTCCCTGTATTTTCATATAACTTATGCGATCTTTTGTGAACGTAATACCGCGAATTTGTTGTAAACGGATACCCGGATCCAAGGGGGTTCACACCACATCGCCTTGCCGTTAGGCTGATGTAACACATCATTGGCGATCTCTATCAATAATGTACCATAAAGCCAAACCTTGGCATACACATCATCTGCCTCTCACGAGGTATTGACCCTAATTTTCTCAATCGTCTCTTCTTCGGTATGAATATATTTCTTACCTGTAGACTTCATAAGGTGCTCATGAACTGCATGATCCAAAGCTCGTAGTTCATCCCATCCATCTTGACAATCGGTGCTGGATCTATGAATGCGCCTGTGGAGGGGATATCAGCTTTGCTCTCTGACATATTGCTGGATAAAAAAAGCTAGGGTTTTGTAGACCAATAGACAAGTATCTACACGGACATAAGAGGATTCGATTACATGTGTAGACTTATGCAATCAAATACATCAACACAAACAGACCTCGATGCGAGAACGGAGGGCCGTAGTGAGATCCGTCAGCGAGGGCGAGGATCGACGGCAGTGGTGATCGTGCCTAAGGAGAGAGAACGACGGTACAGGTTGCCCGATAGAGAGGCCCAGATGAGGGGCGACGACGACTGCCCAAGAGAGAGAGGGCGACAATGGCAGGATGACGGTGCTCGGATGGGGGGGGGTGGCGACGACGACTGGAAGGGACTGTGGTGGGGTTAGAGTTATGGTTAGGGCTTTCTCGGGTACGAGAGCTCCGGCCTAATACCGCTGCTCTGATACCATGCTGGGAAAATAATGAAGTTATTGTATTCCTTGAACCTCAGGCCCTCTTATTTAGGGGAGAGACCTATGGGTAAATTACATAGGATAGACACAAGAAAAGAAAATAGAGAAACAATGCAAAAATATAAAGGGTTTTTATCACTTGTATCCTCCGAGATATCGCAATATCAGTTATGCCCCTATCTTTTTGGTAATATCAGTTGTGCCCCTCACTTCTTGCTCCGTCATCAGCTGTGCCCTTCCGTTAGATTGACCGTCAAAAAATTTAAATAACCATGGTTTATTTAAATCATGGTGTGGTTAAGAAGGGTATTATGGTCAAAACAAAATCGGGGGCGGAGGAGGAGCTCGAGGGAGGAGCTCCGGGCGGTCCGTGATGGAAGGAGGGGGAGGCCCAGAGGAGGGGAGCAGGGGGCGGCGCCGGGAAGGGGAGGGGGCTGCCCAGGGGAGGGAGCACGACGCCGGGGAGGGGAGGGGGCAGGGGCGGGGGTGGCAGGCTGGGAGGGGGTACGGGGCTGGGGCGGTGGGCTGGGAGGTGCGGGGGGGGGGGGGAGGTGCGGGGCTGGGAGGGGGTGCAGCCCAGTGGGAGGGGGAGCAGGGGGCGGCGCCGGGGAGGGGAGGGGGCGACGGGCTGGGAGGAGGTGTGGGGGGGGAGGAGGTGCGGCGCCGGGGAGGGGAGGAGGTGCGGGGCTGGGAGGGGGTGCAGCCCAGGGGGAGCAGGGGGCGGCGCCGGGGAGGGGAGGGGGCGGCCCAGGGGAGGGAGCACGGCGCCGGGGCAGGGGCGGGGGCGGCGGGCTGGGAGGAGGTGCGGGGAGCTCGGAGCGGAGCTGGGCGGCGCGGGGCAGGGGCGGGGGCGGAGAGGGAGGAGGAGGAGGTTTGAGGAGGAGGAAGAGGATGGGGAAGAGGAGGAAGAAGAAGAGCATGAGGAAGAGGGTGTAAAATGACCACATAACCTTTTTTTAAAAAATTAATTCCGCTTATGTCCTCAAAGTTAACATGCGTTTGCACTGTGGATGGACGGTCACTAACCCGAGGGGTACAAGTGATAAAATAGCAAGAAGTGAGGGGCACAACTGATATTACCAAAAAGATAGGGGCATAACTGATATTGCGATATCGCGGAGGGGCACAAGTGATAAAAATCCAAATATAAATATATCTCTACACTCTAGAGGTGCTTCAGAGGTGCAAGTGGCACCACTGGTGGTGCTGTTTCGACTGTCGCTGGTGATAGTGGTGGCCTTGGTGACAACAAGGCGAGATATATCAAGATTAGGGTCTAGGGTTTTGAACAGATACAGAGCCACCGTTTATCATAGTTGCTCTGATACCATATTATTTATGGATTTCCTTGATTAATTTGGGGAACCCTCAAGAGAAAATCGAAGGTGCAAATACAATGAGAACCACATAAAAGAAATAAGTAAAAAATCAGAAAGCTAAATGTAGCAAACATACTAACCAAATATCAACAAAATATATTTGAAGAGCCTCCTCGAAGCACCCAAACTTTGATCGAAGTGGCTTTGACACCATATCAAATTAATACCAATCAAGCAAGCAGAAGAACACAATGCTCGATGGAAGGGACAAGCCATGGGTGGGGATGCCTAATGCTTAGGTGGATGGGGGTTGTTATTCACTTGTTTTACAAAAGCAGGGGTGGGTTGCATATACTAGGACTCTAAGTTAAATAGATTCTCATCCACAATCCATTAACCCAATTGAAATAAATATCAATTGAACATAAACCACAATGTCCGACAAAGTATTAACATGCTGCATGCTTTCCCCAAGTGGATGGAAATGTCTTCTGCTGAAGCTCTTCTAAAAACCGTCAATTGAGATGTGATCAACCAATTGATCCTTCTCGTTTGCAGAGGTCATCGGAAAATTGGCGTTCATAAATAAGTGCTTGCAGCATCCTGCAACACTGTTAAAACCGCAAATAGGATTGCAATCGATCATTCTCTTCCGCCTTACACCGTTGTCAACTGAGCATCCTCTTCCTCCTTACGCCTTTGTCAAGTCTTTTTTCAGAAGGAAAGTAGTTTTTAAAGTGTGAAATAAAGAAAGTATAACGTTGAAGAATTGCAGTACTATAGTTTTAGCAGACAATATCAGAATCTTCGGGTTTGGACTTAAAAACCATGCAAGGTTCCTTCTGACAGGAGGATTTGCTCGATTGACTCAATGTTCTGCTTATCTAAGTCGAACATCCTGAAAGTCATTTTTTTACTTAAGATTCTTATAACAATATGGTGTTATGTTTGTTTAATGATAATCGCATCCCATTCCTTTCATATATTTGACCATACACCACATGCAGGTTGGAGTTGCTGCATTTGATTTGTGGTCTGCAGCGCTCCATCTATCTCAATTTATTGAAACCAGTAATTCGTATCAGAACATGAAAACCTTGCTTCACTTTTATGATCCAATTGTCATCATTGTCCCCCATAACAAGCTGGCAGCAGACGGCATGGTTGGGGTATCGGAGCTGGTAGATAAATATTGCACGTCTGCAAAGAAGGTTGTGATGTACCGAGGTTGCTTTGATGATACAAAGGTCTAATACACATTCATAGCTTTTCATTCTTCTCTATTTTGTCAATATATACTTTAGCTCTCTAATTTTGCAGGGTGCTTTGCTTGTTAAAAATTTGGCCGCCAAGGAACCATCAGCATTGGGACTGGACACCTACTACAAGCAGTATTATCTCTGCTTAGCTGCAGCAGCGGCTACTATTAAATGGTAGATTTTTTAAATGTATTCTCTGACATGTTCTTGCATATTTAGACACAATAGGCACTGGATAATATTTTTTTGGTAAAAAGGTACTGGGTCTACTGTTTTGTGCATATTTGCTACATAAAGTGAAGTTATGCATGAAGAGACGTCAACCTAATATTTGGAAAATACAATACTTGAATTGATTTTTCACGACAATCTACATGCACAAAAAATGAATTTCGAGCCTGTTCTTTGACATGTATCGCTCTCTTACTCAAATATTGATATGGTTTTACATATACAGGGGACACCTTCCAACCAATTATATATCAAATTTTGTATCCTCCCACATCAAGTGCCCTACTTGGATCTTTTTTACCTCCATTCAGTCTAATAATAGACTTTCAGAGGTAAATCCAAATAAACATTGTGCCTAGTAGTTTTCTCCCAAGACTTCTTCACCCATGGACCTATTTCTTAGGGCATGATCATCTAACTTTTCTCCCCTCCACTCCAAGGCACTGATTTTCTTTCAGTGTCATGAAGTGTCATGAAGGGACTTTGTAAATATCAATGATACGTTAAAATTGTGAGCGTAGAGGGCTAACTAGAAAAAAAGAAAAATCTCATCTCGCAAGAGGTCAAGAACAACGGAATGGTGGATTGATGAGTCTAGAAAGGGAAAAGGAGGGACTGGATTATAGGGGAAGAGACAAGCTCAATGAGTGATAATGAGATAGAGAAGAGGATGACATTAAGAGCTATACTTTCCCGGCTTGACGCAAAGGAGCTCAACTTTAGCAGGACCATCAAATCACTCAAGATTATATTATTATATTGGTCCAGCTTTCAAAATAAAATAGCTACTAAAGTCTACATGTTTCACTTATGTCTAAATTCCCTACTTCTTTTTTAATAATAAGCACAATGCTCTCTTAAAGTAACAAACCGAATTGGGATCATCATGAAGAGTTCCCTAGGAGAGTTCGAAGAACAAGAAAAAGAGCTTATAGTCTAGTTGCGAGAGTTCTTTAGTTTATCGGATTTGGCTCTTTTCGTCAGGTCATCATTGTAAAAACGAGTGAAGCGGCCACCCATTCTGCTTCATTGTAAAAATATCATGTTGGAGCTGTAACATCTTGGTCTCGTTCCGCACCTGTGAATATGTGGCGGCCAGAATATCCCACATCGCCTTGGCGGTGGGCTGATGGAGAACATCATTGGCAATCTCCATCGACAGTGTTCCTGATAGCCAAACCTTGGCATAAGAATCATCGGCCTCCCAGGAGGCATAGATCCCAGTCTTCTCTGCCGGCTCATCCTTGGTAAGTATATGCTTCTTACCGTTCGACTTCATGAGACTCATGAAACTGCATCGCCCAGAGCTCATAGTTCGTCTCATCCATCTTGACTATTGGCGCTGGACCTTTGAAGGCGCTTATGGAGGGCATATCAACTTTACTTTCTGACATCTTGCCGGAGACGAAAACTAGGGTTTGTAGACAAGAAACCGGTGTCTACATAGACTTGATAGGTTTTGAGTGCATATGTTGACTTTTATGCACTCAAATCCATTACAAGGCAGGGCTGGAGTGGCCGGCGGAGGCTTGCGGGACCAGCGGGAGCCGACTAGGGCTGGAAGGGGTGGTCGGTGGGGGCTGACGGGTCCGGCGGGGGGGGGGGGGGCTGGCGGGGCCGGCGAAGGCTGACGGGAGGACTGTGGGGGTCGGCAGGAGGCCGACGGAAGTCGGCGGGGGCGGAAGGCGGTGGGAATGTTGGCGGCGCCGCCGAGAGACGAGAGACGAGAGGGCGGCGGGGTTGAGGGTAGGGTTAGGGTTTTGGCTCTGATACCATGTTGGTGGAAATGAGAGAACTGTTATTCCATAGAACCCCAGGCTCCCTTATATAGAGAGAACCAATGGGTAAATTACATAAGAGTCCAGAACAAAAATAGGAAAATATGAAAAGGTACATAATAACATAACGTAACGTGACATAAGTCTCTACACTTATGATTTTAAGGAAACTTACCCAAGATTAAAACAACCCTTAAAAATTTGATTGGAATGGGTAGAAAGACATGAATGGCAGCAAAGAGGAAGGAATAGGATTGTACCTTTGGACAATCTCCAAATTTTTGGAGAAAATTGACACACTGGAGGCTAGGAGCAGCTATAGCTGCTGGTTCTTGGAGCAGCAGCTGTAGGGAGAACAACAGCAGCTCTGGCTGTCTGTATTTGCAAAGAAATGGAGGCTCCAGGGGCCTTGGTCAGCAACTTGGGCTGCTGTTCTTGCAAAGAAATGGAGGCTCCAGTGGCCTTGGTCAGCAACTTGGGCTGCTGTTCTTGCAGCATGAGGTCAGTTCCAGTACTTGGAACATGCTCCAGCAGGGGGTTCTTCAACAGTGGCTGTCAGGAGGACTGTAGCAGCTTCAATTGAAGAGATGGCTTCAGTTAGAGAAATGGCTGGGGCTGCTCTCTTCGGTTGTAACAAATTGGAGAGTTTTTGGGAGAAGAAATGTGGGAAAGAGAGAAGGTAATGGGTGGTATTAATATCCCTAAGGTCTTGCCAAGTGGAGTGAGAAAGAGTGTGTGGTGTTAGAGGGAAAAAGGTCAAATGGAGTAGCTTGAGAGGCTACTGTCTACTGTACAGAGAACCATCGGAAATAATATTGAAGATCAATAAATTAATTAAAAATCCCAGCAATAAGGTTTCCATAAAAATCCACCAACAAATCTGCATTAAAACCAGCAAACAGAAGATATTTTTAATAATTATTGTGCATAGGTTAGTAAATTAAAGGCCATAAAGTTAAATTATCCATCCCTGCATCAATGTAAATGGCTGGGTTCTTGGTGTACATTCATACAGCATTGAAAATTTTGTTCGGCCTTTCCAAAATTGTTTGTGATTTTTTAAAATTAGTTTATTGGAATCTTTTATTTTTCTACAATCCATGTGCTACAGTTTGCTTTGAAATGCCTGTTATGTGGGTAACATGATGTTATGATCGCAACAAAATATGAGTATCATGGTATTGTGATCAGTGGTTGCTGTATGCAGTGCTAAGTAGTTTTTCCGAAATGGACATGACATTTACTGTATGCGTATGCACTTTTAGTATGTCGTTTCCCTTGATATATCACTGGGGTTGAATACTCAGAGTAAAATCTTTTATAGAGGGGTGTGCTTGGACCGGAATACGCACCGTTCTGTCGATTATTGCGCCTAGATTGCGGCCCCGCACGGGGAATGACCGCACTTTCAGATTTTGGAGAGATGACTGGACGGGAGAGGGTGCTCTTGGGGGAAGGTTCCCCAGGCTGGAAGCATTAGCGACGACGAAAGATGCAACTCTTGCTCAGGTGGCGGATCACGGGGCGTGGGGCCCGCTATTCGTCGCGGACCTTTCGGACCAATGCCTCGAGGATTTCATGAGGATGCTGGCAGAAATTCCACCATCGGAGGAACTAAATCAGGAGGCGGATCATTTTGAGTGGGAAGGGGGGTGGTTCTCCATAAAGAAAGCATACGAGCCAATGAGGGGATCAGTGGCGGCTCAGGAGCGGGATGGGGATCTGTGTCAGGATATGAAGATCATTTGGGCAGCAAGGATCCCGCAAAGGGTGAAGATTTTCCTTTGGTGTCTCAGAAGAAATCACGTATGCGATAAAGCGAGGAGGAGAAGATTGTTTGGCATCAACGACATGTGGTGTGACAGGTGCGAGGACTCTGTCGAAGATGCGGAACATTTGTTCTTTGGATGCGCGACGTTGAGGAAGGTTGGAGGGACTCGCAGGTATCTTGGGTTGACACCATTGGATCTGAGTCGTTCTGGAGGTCGATCCGCTCTGTGGGCATGGGATCGTCGGACGACTGCTCCAAGCCGTTTGCGGTGCTGTAGGCCATTTGGTTAGGGCGGAATGATTTTATATTCAAAAATCAGATGTTCTACGCTGAGAATGTTGTTTCTCACTTTAAGGCCTTATATAACTTTTGGGCCTCTATGTAATGTAACCCATCTTTCTATTATTCAACGCAATCTGTGGTGACTCCCGACTCGGGAGCGCACCCTATTTTCTTGTCAAAAAAAGAGGTGTGCTTGGATGAGGGATGTGCCAAATCTTGTGTACTGTATGGAAATATTTTCTATTGTCAAATTTGGTTTTAAAAAATCATTCTATGAAAATTGGATTAGTATAAATCTGTTTGTTATATCATAGTCCAATGATTCATTAACTGCAACATCTGACTGCTAAGATCTAGTCATATTAGTGCTACAGATTATAATGTGAATATTTGAGAATTTAATTATATATCGTGCTTTGTAAGTGTGACCTATTGCTGTTTGTGTCCTTAGTTTACAAACTTCTTATGAATTTTACTATTTTCATTGTTTAGAGTCTATATGTTTATTATTCTTCATTAATTAGATGATGTCTAGATTTAAAAAGAAGAAGATGATGTCTAAGATCTTGTAAGTGGTTCTTCGATAGGCTTTTTATTAGGATAAGAGTGACAAGATGACCTTATGATCAATTTAAAAATCTAACAGATGAGTCCATATTTATGGTACAAAATTTTGAAGTACCGAATTGGTAGCCATGGCCATTATTTAGATTAGCTTGTCAGAATACACCTTTAGCTTCAATAATAGATGTTGACACTGTTGGGAGAAAAGGATTTGTTATTATTCCAAGGAACCCTAGGTTCTCTTAGGCCTATAGGTAAATTACATAAGATGCAAAAATAAATAAATAAAATAAACAGAAACAATACATAGAATATATAAATATCTCCACACTCCCCCTCAAGATGGAGCATAGATATCAATCATGCTCAGCTTGGAAGAACACTTCTGGAATGGCCCTCTGAGCAATGGCTTGGTGAAGATGTCGGCATCTGCTCTCCTGAACTGACATGAGAAGTAGAAATCAAGCTTTTCTGGATCATATCTCTAGTGTAGTGACAGTCTACCTCAATATGTTTTGTTCTTTCATGAAAAGCAGGATTATTAGCAATGAATAATGCGGCTCGATTATCACATTGTAGATGTATGGGTAGAGGTACATCTATATACAAATTTTCTAGTATAGCTCGAACCTACATCATATCAGTGCTTGCTTGTGCCATGGCCCTATATTCAGATTCAGCACTAGATCTAGCCACCACTGTTTGTTTCTTGCTTTTCCAAGAAACTAAAGAATTGAGGTTGCCAATCGGTCAAAGCTGCAATCATATCCCACATGTATAGCCAGTTCGCCAAACCATCTGCATGAGCTCTCCTGCTAAGTGCATCGGCCACCACGTTTCCCTTACCGGGGTGATAAGAGACCGTGCGATCATAATCCTTCAGTAGATCGAGCCATCTGCGCTGCCTCATATTCAGCTCCTTCTGATCAAAGATGTACTTCAGACTCTTGTGATCTGTGAATATCTCGAAATTCACCCCATATAAATAGTGGCGCCAGATCTTCAAAGAAAAAACAACTGCCGCCAACTCTAAGTCATGCGTAGGGTAGTTTCGCTCATGCGGTCTCAACTGTCGTGATGCGTAAGCAATCACCGGTCCTCTCTGCATCAACACTGCTCCTAGACCTTCTCAAGATGCATCTGTGTAGACTGCATAGTCCTGAATACCATAAGGAAGAGCAAGAATATGTGCCGTAGTCAATCTCTCCTTCAGTATCTGGAAGGCCTGCTCACATGAATTGTCCCAAATAAATGGGACTCCCTTTTGTGTCAGTCGTGTTAGAGGGCGAACAATGCGTGAAAATCCGCTGACAAAGCGTCTGTAATATCCCGCTAATCCGAGGAAGCTCCGAATCTGCGTGACAGTATTGGGCTGCTCCCAAGACATAACTGCATCTATCTTCACAGGATCAACTGCAATACCTGCTCCGGAAATGATATGCCCGAGAAATGAGACTTGGGATAGCCAGAACTCATACCTGCTCAACTTGGCATATAGCTTGTGCTCCCGCAATGTATCCAAGATAGTCCGTAGATCATTCGCATGATCCCATTCATTCCGTGGGTAAATGAGCACATCATCAATGAACATCACCACAAATTTGTCCAGGTATGGACGGAAAATTCGGTTCATCATATCCATGAAGGCCGCAGGTGCATTGGTGAGCCCAAACGGCATCACCACAAACTCGTAATGTCTATAGCGAGTCCTGAAAGCGGTCTTTGAAATATCAGACTCTCTAATCCTCAGTTGATGGTAGCCTGAGCGAAGATCGATCTTCCAGAAAACCGAAGATCCCTAAAGCTGATCGAATAAATCATCAATGTGCGGCAAAGGATAACGGTTTTTCACCGTTCTCTTGTTCAGCTGCCTGTAACCGATGCACAGTCTCATGGATCCATCCTTCTTCTTGACAAATAGAACCGGAGCACCCCAAGGTGAAGTGCTCGGCCTCACGAATCCCAAGTCAAGTAACTCCTGTAGCTGCACCTTCTGTTCTCTCAATTCAGCTGGTGCCATCCGATATGGTGCCATAGAGATCGGCTGTGTATCTGGTAGCAATGTGATCTCGAACTCGATCTCTCTCTCAGGAGGTAGTCCTGGTAGTTCATCAGGAAACACATCTGGATATTCTGATACTACACGGATGTCCTATGTCATCGGCTCCTGGTCAGATACCTCCCGAACAAATGCAAGATATGAATCACAACCCTGATCAACAAGTCGCTGAGCTTGCAACACTGAAATGTACTCCATGGTGGAGTCATGTACAATACCCTCAAAAGTGAACTCGGATAAATCTGGAATTCTGAAGACAGCCGTCTTCCTAAAGCAATCAACAAGTGCATTTTGAGCGGATAACCAATCCATCCCTAAAATCAAGTCGAACTCATCAAGCTGTAGGAGTAGACAATCTGCGATCATCTCGTGACCGCCAATCAGTACGAGCAAGTGCCTGACTATCAGGGAAATGATAAACAACTGGCTACCTGGCCCTCGGATGTGATATTAGGAAGAGAGGGTCTATGCGACTCTACCTAACGAAGCAAGTAACCTCGAAGCAAGAAAAGGATGTTGTAACATCCGAATTTCAACCAAACCCGAACCCGACCCGATTAGGGTCCGATTAACCCAATAAAGTTATCTGACAACATTAGATAACCTAAATCGACCAATTGATTGTGAATCAAAAGTCGTTCGGGCGAAATCGATCAAAAATCGGTCGCTTCGTAATACGCGCCGTGAAAAGCCGCGATGCAAATTCGGAAACCGTGAAATGAACCGAGACCGTCATTAGATCCGATTCGACGAAACAAGACCAACGGAATCGACCGTTCGTCAATCGGAGATCGTTTGATATTTTTAAATCACCAAATTTAATCTTAAACAAAACCGTATCCGAAAATTTCGGGTATTCAAAACCCGATCGGAAGTATATCAATATTATACTCATATTGATCGTCGTTCCGAGATGATCAAAATGAGTTATTGTACGTCAAAATCCTAAACTCGAGGCGCGATTTTCGGGAGACTTTAGAATATCAAATAAATGAAGAAAAAAAATCTAAATGACTAATTTTCTGTTGTCTGTACAACTGTACAGATAACAGCCATATGGCTTCTAAATGCCACCTCCACTTGGTTTTCCATGTCTACCACTTGTCCAACAACAAAGCTATGTCCCTTGCTATATAAACCACCCCTCTCCTCTTTAACTTTCCCAATTCCAACAGCCTCTTTTCCAAACGTGAAGCCCAATTCCTCCACATTCTTATAGCTATTATTCACGAGCAACAGCCTGCTCTGTTTGCAAATCGAAGGAGCTGGAACCCAGTCCCCTCTTTTGCAACATCTGGAGATTCAAGCAGCAGACGTGGCCCACGATAGACTGTAGCTACAACAATAGCTCTGCTGCCATTCTTGGAGCTAAAATTGTTGCTCCTGCCAGAACCAATGTTGCTGCTTCCAGCAGTTAGAAAATCCAATTGCAGCTGCCGATTTTAAAGAGATAATTGCATGCATTAATATTCTAAGTTTGGAGATTCAAGAGGTACACTCTTCCCTCTTCATTTGCTGCCATGCATGGATGTTACATCTTTTGTTTCCATATTAGATGTTTCTCTAGAAGAGTAAAACTTTCCATTCCTTACAATCTCAAGAAATTGACTTTAAGTATCTATATTTGAATCTAAATCAAGCCATTTGCTTACATTTCTTGATAGTGGCTTGATCAAATGTGAAATATCCAATGGATCTTATTTACTCTCATCTACAATAAATACAAGCTAATTAAAACTTTCTATAACAACTGAAAGACTGTAAAAAAAATTAATAGATTATAAATAGGATGGTTGTCGGCTAAAGTTTTGATTGATATAACTTTTGACATCATTTGGGAGGATTTATTTACAACTGTGTGTCAGTTTGGTTTTGTTAATCAACAACATAATAAAATTTCTTGTAAAATCAAATCTTTCGATTCTACAGAAATTAGATTTATATATATACCTATTTTTTTGCTGGAACTGTCACCTATCAAAATTGAAATATATGAGAAGTATATCTAGACAAATAGTGTATGCATGATACTCGTGATATTGGATTTAATCCTAATAAAGATTCTTGTATGAAGCATTCCAGGAGGTATACTAAGTTACATTTGTCGTGTCATTATAACCACTCTGTGCAGAGATTGGGCCAATTGCCATAAAAGCATAAGCTTTACGAATATATATATAGTCCTTAGTTTCTAATAGTGCTATAGTGCTATCTGTTTAGAACAAATTTTTTGGGGTCTTTAATTATTCTATCCATAAGTTAGTGATTCTTATATGGACAATAAGAAATAATGATCTTTAAAAGTTAGTGAACTGAAAACTGGACATATGGGAGTCTGGCTTATGAATACTATAAAAAAGAATTTAAGTTAAATATATATATATATATATATATAAGCATTTGGCTACTGGTTACGGTTCTAAATAAAAGAATTAAAATTGAGTTGATAAAAGAGGTCATCTTTTGAAGGAACAATACCTATAATCTTTTGTACTTATAAATTCTGGAATTTGACCCATAATTAATATTTAGAACCACCAAGTAACTCCATTGTACAAACGAATCAAGATAATCCAAAATTTTCTTGTACTGAATTCTTAACCCATAAGGTGGAAGTGTCAACTAACTACAAACTATAGTATTTTAATTTGTGAGAGTAAAATTGTACTGATAAATAAAACAACAAGCTTTTTTTTTCCTTCTTACATGCAAATTACAGTTAGCCTTTATGACTGCGATTTAGATTATTCATAGGAGACTTTTACATATGACACCATAATTTGTGCTAAAAAGATCATAATATTGAAGAATCTCTTGCATCCACAAGTGGAACGATAAACATTGTTGCACCATTAAAGAGATCATTGTCCAAAATTTTTTATAGTTTGTCTGAGACTAGAAATCACGAATTCTGATCATGAGTTAGCATATACTATAGCCACATCAATTAAAACCCAAAGAAGGGGTAGCATAATTCTTTTGGTCCAATATTTCTGGCCATACATGGAATAAATAATATTTTCACCATGCAACCATCGAGTTATCAGTCAGTGATCAAGTGAAATTATTGGGAATCAAATGAAAATACTGAGAAATTTGAATTTGACAGAAACAAATGGCAAGATAAGAAACCCATCATCATCAACCCCAAGATCTATCGACTTGATCTCTAGAAAGATTAGTTAGTCAAGCCAGTGAAAATCTTAAGAATCAGTGCTGATTGAAAATCGTGCCGGTCATGGTGACCTTTACACCTGACCGTGCGAGGGTGCGGTGACCCTCACTTGGGCGGGAGATAGGAAGCCCAGTTAGGGCAGCGGCCGTCAAGTGCGCAGGTCTAGGATCCCAGTCCCTTTTCGGTTTTTACGCGAGCTCGCAGTGTTTTTACGCCTCGTTGGGATCCCGACTTTAGACCATTCTACTGACCCTCTGTTTTAGGATACCAAGGCGGGGGATCCTTGGTTTTCAGTTTTACGTACGAGCTCGGTTGCCCGTTACCGGTCGGGCTGTTTTTCTAGAGTGACTTTTCCGGGAAGTCTCTCTCACCCGTCTCAGTGGCGTAGTTTAGGAGTAGACCTATCTCTCTATTGGACCGTCCTTCCAACTAGAGGGCGAGACGGAAGAGCCATTTGTAGGCTTCTTCACTGCTTGAGTTTACTTTCGCCAACAGACTTGGCGATTCTAAATCCAGATCATCCATATCCATATCTACATCATTTAGGGTTACATCTGAGATAGTTGCACTTGAGGTTTGAAGGGATTATAATTAAAGTTGAGTAAATGGAAAAGATTATAATCTGATTCAAAATCCCTTTAAGTTAGTGGACGTATTGGGAACTTAGTTAGGATGCATTAAACCACACCGCATGCCTACGGAGGCCCCCCAACCCTAAGGTACTTTTAATACCTTAGAGTCATAGTGTGAGGTTACATACAGACCAAGACCACAGACTATCCACTAACTTAAAGGAGTTACTAGATTTAAGAATTTAATAAATCATTATATCTTCTTATCTCATCTTTCCCATCATCAAAATCCACAAATATGATCTCTGAGTAATATGAGAATAAAATGTACATACTTATGATCAGCTAGTCACCATAGAAATATACTTATGTGGGAAATGTTGGGATAATGGTTGATCATGAGAGGTGATTGCTAGAAATTTGGAAACCTTTTTCAGTTGCAAGTAGAATTAAATTTTAATTTGAGTTGCTCATGCCTCTCTACTTGCTTTCTTTTGATCACAATAAATGCCTGTTATTTTTCTAAATTTTTGGGAGGTACCAGCGCCTGCTGACGACTCTTCTTTCCTAACATGTTTGGCAGGCAAACAGCCTGCTGATCAGTAGCAGCTCAGTAGGTATACATAATTTCAGGAGACAAGGTCTATACCAGACGGTATGTGGTTTTTGTTACAGTTGTTAGTTCAATTGATATTGTAAAATGCTTCTTCTCTTCAGTCAATTTTTGGGATGTTGTATGTACTAGCAGACATTGTACATGTTGTAAAATCATATGGAAATTAATGAAATGAGATTTTGGTGCCAATTGTTCTATTAGTTTGTGGTTATAAATATGGATGTGAATGTCAGATGCCAATGATTGCAACGAAAAGAAAAATTTCCCTGCTTTTCTGTAACTTCTCCGATCTCATGTGAATAATAGTGCAAATGTATGATTAACGGGTACCCGGATCCTAAGGGGTTCACATTTTTGGTATCAGAGCAGTGGTACCTCGATACGCACATTCGCAGTACTACTATTCCGATCGCATTAAGTTCTCGGATAGAGACAATCTCCTGACGTGTCGTGAGTCCGAAAAGGGAAATATGACATTCGAATTAAATAACCACAGATGCCACCAATTTCATTAATTTTCATATTATATCCCAAAAAGAGAAAAAGCATATATTATAAGTATCTCCAAATGGTACTTTTACGACTAATTATGGTTCTTATGCAGAACCATGGCATCCCGACCAGGCCAGGAGACAACTGACCAGCTAGCACACATACTGACTGCTCTTATCGAGCTTTCCACATTTTATTTGATTCTGGAGCGACACACATTTTCCTTACTTCGAGACTACTACTTTCTTTAGATAGAGTTGCAGAAACACTATCTTCTCCATATCACATCCAAGGGCCAGGAGGCCAGTTGTTCATTATTTCACTGATAGTCAGACACTTTCCCGTACTGATTGGCGGTCACGAGATGATCGCAGATTGTCTACTCCACAACTTGATGAGTTCGACTTGATTTTAGGCATGGATTGTCTATCTACTCATCATGCACTGGTTGATTGTATTAGGAAGACGGTTGTCTTCAGGATTCCAGATCTACCCGAGTTCACTTTTGAGGGTACTATACATGACTCCACCATGGAGTACATTTCAGTGTTGCGAGCCCAACGACTTGTTTACCAGAGTTGCGATTCATATCTTGCATTTGTGCGGGAGGTATCTGACCATGAGCCGATGACACATGACATCCGAGTAGTCTCAGAATACCCTGACGTGTTTCTTGATGAGCTACCAGGATTACCTCCTGAGAGAGAGATCGAGTTCGAGATCACATGCTGCCAGATACACAGCCGATCTCTATGGCACCATATCGCATGGCACCAGCCGAGTTGAGGGAGCTGAAGGTGCAGTTGCAGGAGGTACTTGATTTAGGATTCGTGAGACCGAGCACTTCACCTTGGGGTGCTCCGGTTCTATTTGTAAAAAAGAAGGATGGATCCATGAGATTGTGCATCGATTATAGGCAGCTGAACAAGAGAACGGTGAAGAACCGTTATCCCTTGCCACGTATCGATGATTTGTTTGACCAACTCCAGGGATCTTCGGTTTTCTCAAAGATCGATCTTCGCTCAGATTACCATCAGCTAAGGATTAGAGAGTCTGATATTCCGAAGACAGCTTTCAGGACTCGCTATGGACATTACGAGTTTGTGGTGATGCCGTTTGGGCTCACCAATGCACATGCGGCCTTCATGGATATGATGAACTGGATCTTCCGTCCATACTTGGACAAATTTGTGGTGGTGTTCATCGATGATGTGCTCATCTACTCACGGAATGAATGGTGTTATGTGAATGATCTATGGATTGTTTTGGACACATTGCGAGAGCACAAACTATATGCCAAGTTGAGCAAGTGTGAGTTCTGGTTATCCCAGGTCTCATTTCTCGGGCATATCGTTTCTGGAGCAGGCATTGCAGTTGATCCTGCGAAGATAGATGCAGTTATGTCTTGGGAGCAGCCCAAGACAGTTACTCAGATTCGGAGTTTCCTCGGATTAACGGGCTATTACAGACGCTTTGTCAGCGGATTTTCACGCATTGTTCGCCCTCTAACACGACTAACGCAGAAGGGAGTCCCATTTATTTGGGACGATTCATGCGAGAAGGCCTTCCAGACACTGAAGGAGAGATTGACTACAACGTCCATTCTTGCTCTTCCTTCAGGCATTCAGGACTATGCAGTCTACACAGATGCATCTGGAGAAGGTCTAGGAGCAGTATTGATGCAGAGAGGACAGGTGATTGCTTACACATCACGACAGTTGAGACCGCACGAGCGGAACTACCCCACACATGACTTGGAGTTGGCGGCAGTTGTCTTCGCCTTGAAGATCTAGCGCCACTATCTTTATGGGGTGAATTTCGAGATTTTCACTGATCATAAGAGCCTGAAGTACATCTTTGATCAGAAGGAGCTGAACATGAGGCAACACAGATGGCTCGAGCTGCTGAAGGATTATGATTGCACGATCTCTTACCATCCCGGTAAGGGAAACGTGGTGGCTGATACACTTAGCAGGAGAGCGCATGCTGATGGTACGGCAAACTGGCTATATACATGGGATACGCTCGCCGCTTTGACCGATTGGCATCCTCAGGAGAGCGCATCCATTTCTACCGCCGTGCTCCACGATACAATAGTCTTTGGGATCGTATTGTAGAGGAACAGAAGACCGATCCTTGGATCCGAGATAGATACATGCGCGCCATCAAGGACGAATTTGACGACTTTGTTGTGATGGAGTCTATTTTATGGAAAGCAAGACGGGTCGTTGTACCCAATGACGAGCAGCTTCGTAGAGACATTCTTGATGAGGCACACAGTTCATGGTTATCTATCCATCCAGGTAGCACGAAGATGTACCGTGATCTGTGTCGACATTTCTGGTGGGATGGGATGAAGCGCGATGTGGCGCAACATGTCAGCAGATGCATGACTTGTCAGATGGTTAAGTCCGAGCACAGGAGACCAACAGGATTACTGCAATCTCTCACCATTCCTGAGTGGAAATGGGAGAGCATTTCTATGGATTTTGTCACAGGATTGCCGAAGACACCAGGTGGCCATGATTCCATTTGGGTCGTTGTTGATAGATTGACCAAGTCAGCCCATTTCATACCTGTCAACACGACTCACACTCCATCCAGATTGGCCAAGCTGTATGTGCAGAACAATATGGTATACCACGAGAGGTGGTGTCTGACAGGGATTCGAGATTTACGTCGCATTATTGGCATCAGTTCATGTCAGCACTACAGACAGAGCTGAAGATGAGTTCTGCATATCATCCACAGACTGACAGTCAGAGTGAGCGCACCATTCAGACACTAGAGAATTTGCTTCGCGCTTGCACTTTGGAGTGGAAAGGGTCCTGGAAGGACCATCTGCCATTAGTGGAATTCACGTACAACAACAGCTATCACTCCAGTATTGGCATGACACCATTCGAAGCCCTATACGGGCGGAGATGCCTCACACCTCTCAGTTGGCGTGAGCTAGGCGATCATGCTTTATATTCCGTAGATCTCTTGGAGGAGACCGCGAGAGCTGTTGATTTTGTGAGACGGAGGCTTTTGACGGCACAAAGCCGTCAGAAGAGCTATGCAGATCGTCGGAGGAGAGACATAGAGTTTCAGGTAATCTAATTATTTCCTCTTCACTTATTCAATTATAACTCATATATAATCAACTTAATCACGTACTAAGGACATTCCTGTAAATACAGGTCGGAGATTGGGTATTTTTGCGAGTATCTCCCATGAAGGGAGTGCAGAGATTCGATGTTCGTGGCAAGTTGGCTCCACGATATGTTGGACCGTTCGAGATTCTGGCTAGAGTGGGGAAGGTTGCTTACCGAGTAGCCCTTCCTCCACATCTATCAGCGATTCACGATGTCTTCCACATATCCAACCTGAGGAAATATGTGCACGACCCTCGGCACATTATCAGTTATGAGAATCTAGATGTGGAGCCAGATCTGACTTATGAGGAGAAGTCAGTCCAGATACTTGACTGTGCTGTGAAGAAGCTTCGCAGCAAAGAGATTTCATTGGTCAAGGTTTTGTGGTACCGACACGGCGTCAAAGAAGAGACATGGGAGACCGAAGCCGACGTACGGGCACGATACCCGCAGCTTTTCTGAGGTAATAATCAAAATAAGCTTTTATAATTAGATATATGTTCAATTATATGGCTTGTTTTATCTTTGAGGTTTTTATGGGTTCAAAACCCTTTGAGGTTTTTATGGTCATATGAAATTCAAGATATATATATAATGACCTTATCTCGAGTCTCGAGGACGAGACTCCCTTTGAGGTTTTTATATTTGTAACATCCGAATTTCAACCAAACCCGAACCCGACCCGATTAGGGTCCGATTAACCCAATAAAGTTATCTGACAACATTAGATAACCTAAATCGACCAATTGATTGTGAATCAAAAGTCGTTCGGGCGAAATCAATCAAAAATCGGTCGCTTCGTAATACGCGTCGTGAAAAGCCGCGACGCAAATTCGGAAACCGCGAAATGAACCGAGACCGTCATTAGATCCGATTCGACGAAACAAGACCAACGGAATCGACTGTTCGTCAATCGGAGATCGTTTGATATTTTTAAATCACAAAATTTAATCTTAAACAAAACCGTATCCGAAAATTTCGGGTATTCAAAACCCGATCGGAAGTATATCAATATTATACTCATATTGATCGTCGTTCCGAGATGATCAAAATGAGTTATTGTACGTCAAAATCCTAAACTCGAGGCGCGATTTACGGGAGACTTTAGAATATCAAATAAATGAAGAAAAAAAATCTAAATGATTAATTTTCTGTTGTCTGTACAACTGTACAGATAGCAGCCATATGGCTTCTAAATGCCACCTCCACTTGGTTTTCCATGTCTACCACTTGTCCAACAACAAAGCTATGTCCCTTGCTATATAAACCACCCCTCTCCTCTTTAACTTTCCCAATTCCAACAGCCTCTTTTCCAAACGTGAAGCCCAATTCCTCCACATTCTTATAGCTATTATTCACGAGCAGCAGCCTGCTCTGTTTGCAAATCGAAGGAGTTGGAACCCAGTCCCCTCGTTTGCAACATCTGGAGATTCAAGCAGCAGATGTGGCCCACGATATACTGTAGCTACAACAATAGCTCTGCTGCCATTCTTGGAGCTAAAATTGTTGCTCCTGCCAGAACCAATGTTGCTGCTTCCAGCAGTTAGAAAATCTAATTGCAGCTGCCGATTTTAAAGAGATAATTGCATGCATTAATATTCTAAGTTTGGAGATTCAAGAGGTACACTCTTCCCTCTCCATTTGCTGCCATGTATGGATGTTACATCTTTTGTTTCCATATTAGATGTTTCTCTAGAAGAGTAAAACTTTTCATTCCTTACAATCTCAAGAAATTGACTTTAAGTATCTATATTTGAATCTAAATCAAGCCATTTGCTTACATTTCTTGATAGTGGCTTGATCAAATGTGAAATATCCAATGGATCTTATTTACTCTCATCTACAATAAATACAAGCTAATTAAAACTTTCTATAACAACTGAGAGACTGTAAAAAAATTTAATAGATTATAAATAGGACGGTTGTCGGCTAAAGTTTTGATTGATATAACTTTCGACATCATTTGGGAGGATTTATTTACAACTGTGTGTCAGTTTGGTTTTGTTAATCAACAACATAATAAAATTTCTTGTAAAATAAAATCTTTCGATTCTACAGAAATTAGGTTTATATATATATACCTATTTTTTTTGCCGGAACTGTCACCTATCAAAATTGAAATATATGAGAAGTATATCTAGACAATTAGTGTATGCATGATACTCGTGATATTGGATTTAATCCTAATAAAGATTCTTGTATGAAGCATTCCAGGAGGTATACTAAGTCACATTTGTGGTGTCATTATAACCACTCTGTGCAGAGATTGGGCCAATTGCCATAAAAGCATAAGCTTTACGAATATATATATATATAGTCCTTAGTTTCTAATAGTGCTATAGTGCTATCTGTTTAGAACAATTTTTTTGGGGTCTTTAATTATTCTATCCATAAGTTAGTGATCCTTATATGGACAATAAGAAATAATGATCTTTAAAAGTTAGTGAACTGAAAACTGGACATATGGGAGTCTGGCTTATGAATACTATAAAAAAAGAATTTAAGTTAAATATATATGTATATATATAAGCATTTGGCTACTGGTTACAGTTCTAAATAAAAGAATTAAAATTGAGTTGATAAAAGAGGTCATCTTTTGAAGGAACAATACCTATAATCTTTTGTACTTATAAATTCTGGAATTTGACCCATAATTAATATTTAGAACCACCAAGTAACTCCATTGTACAAACGAATCAAGATAATCCAAAATTTTCTTGTATTGAATTCTTAACCCATAAGGTGGAAGTGTCAACTAACTACAAACTATAGTATTTTAATTTATGAGAGTAAAATTGTACTGATAAATAAAACAACAAGCTTTTTTTTTCCTTCTTACATGTAAATTACAGTTAGCCTTTATGATTGCGATTTAGATTATTCATAGGAGACTTTTATATATGACACCATAATTTGTGCTAAAAAGATCATAATATTAAAGAATCTCTTGCATCCACAAGTGGAACGATAAACATTGTTGCACCATTAAAGAGATCATTGTCCAAAATTTTTTATAGTTTGTCTGAGACTAGAAATCACGAATTCTGATCATGAGTTAGCATATACTATAGCCACATCAATTAACACCTAAAGAAGGGGTAGCATAATTCTTTTGATCCAATATTTCTGGCCATACATGGAATAAATAATATTTTCACCATGCATCCATCGAGTTATCAGTCAGTGATCAAGTGAAATTATTGGGAATCGAGTGAAAATATTGAGAAATTTGACAGAAACAAATGGCAAGATAAGAAACCCATCATCATCAACCCCAAGATCTATCGACTTGATCTCTAGAAAGATTAGTTAGTCAAGCCAGTGAAAATCTTAAGAATCAGTGCTGATTGATAAATCGTGCCGGTCATGGTGACCTTTACACCTGACCGTGCGAGGGTGCGGTGACCCTCACCTGGGCGGGAGATAGGAAGCCCAGTTAGGGCAGCAGCCGTCAAGTGCGCGGGTCTAGGATCCCAGTCCCTTTTCGGTTTTTACGCGAGCTCGCAGTGTTTTTACGCCTCGTTGGGATCCCGACTTTAGACCATTCCGCTGACCCTCTGTTTTAGGATACCCAGGCGGGGGATCCTTGGTTTTCAGTTTTACGTACGAGCTTGGTTGCCCGTTACCGGTCGGGCTGTTTTTCTAGAGTGACTTTTCCGGGAAGTCTCTCTCAGCCGTCTCAGTGGCGTAGTTTGGGAGTAGACCTATCCCTCTATTGGACCGTCCTTCCAACTAGAGGATAAGACGGAAGAGCCATTTGTAGGCTTCTTCACCGCTTGAGTTTACTTTCGCCAACAGACTTGGCGATTCTAAATCCAGATCATCCATATCCATATCTACATCATCTAGGGTTACATTTGAGATAGTTGCACTTGAGGTTTGAAGGGATTATAATTAAAGTTGAGTAAATGGAAAAGACTATAATCTGATTCAAAATCCCTTTAAGTTAGTGGACGTGTTGGGAACTTAGTTAGTATGCATTACACAACACCGCATGCCTACGGAGTCCCCCCAACCCTAAGGTACTTTTAATACCTTAGAGTCATAGTGTGAGGTTACATACAAACCAAGACCACAGACTATCCACTAACTTAAAGGAGTAACTAGATTTAAGAATTTAATAAATCATTATATCTTCTTATCTCATCTTTCCCATTATCAAAATCCACAAATATGATCTCTGAGTAATATGAGAATAAAATATACATACTTATGATCAGTTAGTCACCATAGAAATATACTTATGAGGGAAATGTTGGGATAATGGTTGATCATGAGAGGTGATTGCTAGAAATTTAGAAACCTTTTTCAGTTGCAAGTAGAATTAAATTTTAATTTGAGTTGCTCATGCCTCTCTACTTGCTTTCTTTTGATCACAATAAATGCATGTTATTTTTATAAATTTTTGGGAGGTACCAGCGCCTGCTGACACCTCTTCTTTCCTAACATGTTTGGCAGGCAAACAACCTGCTGATCAGTAGCAGCTCAGTAGGTATACATGGTTCCAGGAGAAGGTCTATACCAGACGGTATGTGGTTTTTGTTACAGTTGTTAGTTCAATTGATATTGTAAAATGCTTCTTCTCTTCAGTCAAATTTTTGGGATGTTGTATGTACTAGCAGACATTGTACATGTTGTAAAATCATATGGAAATTAATGAAATGAGATTTTGGTGCCAATTGTTCTATTAGTTTGTGGTTATAAATATGGATGTGAATGTCAGATGCCAATGATTGCAACGAAAAGAAAAATTTCCCTGCTTTTCTGTAACTTCTGCGATCTCATGTGAATAATAGTGCAAATGTGTGATTAACTGGTGCCCGGATCCTAAGGGGTTCACAGATGTGTCGCACCAGAATCAAATAGAACATGAAAAGGTCGGCCCAAGACTGAGACCATACCTTTCACCACAGTAGCCGCTGAACGTGCCTGCTCCTCAGTAACTGCATGTAACTACCCCTGCCCGGCTGGTGCAGCACTGGAACCTGCCACACTCTGCGTCTGGCTCTGCTGCAGTCGTCTGAAGTTGGAGTTCCTGCAATGGAAACTCCGTGAGCGCTGTGCCTGAGGCTGCGACTGTGAAGGATGTGGCTGTGGGCGAGGCTCATCAGAAATCTGTAGGCACTGTGATCGATAATGTCCTCACTCGTGACATCGATAACATCGGACTGGCCTAGTAGGTGGAGTGGCTGTGTCTGTGCTCCGGGCTAGTCCTGCAGGTGGTCTGTCTGTTTGCTGTGACTCAGATGGTCGAGCGGAGTCTGTGCCACGTCGGCAAGTGCTCCTCCTAAAGTAGTCGATGGAGAAGAGCGAGCACTGCCTGTGAAGGACGAACCTATAGGTCGGAACCGTCTGGCTGACCTCTGCTGCTGAAACGATCGGCGTATCGGTCCAAAAGATTGCCGTGGTCTAGGCGCTGCTTCTGACGAGCTCCCGAAACGCCTCCCTCTGATGTCCTCAAACTTCTCCGCAACATCGGTAGCCTCGGAGATGGAAGTGATGTGTAGTCCAGCCAGCTTCTCCTGTACCTCCTCTCGCATGACGCTGATGAACTTTCCAGATTCTCCTCTGGAAATGCGCCAGTTGCTCGTGTATATCGTGACAGCTCTGTGTATCGGATAAAGTAATCTCTGGCTGTCATCTGTCCCTGACGAAGCTCTGCAAAAAGTCGGCGTTGGGACTCCTTCCACTTCGCAGAAAAGAAGTGGGCTCTGAACTTCGTCTCGAAATCGTCCCATGTAGGCTCTCGGCTTAACTCAGATACCACGGCATCCCACCATCTCTCGGCAAAGTCCGTCAATGAATACTCCATGAAAGATAGCCACGTGTCTCATGGTACGCGAATCATCCTGAGCACCTTCATTACTCTCTTCAGCCACTGCTCAGCAACATCTGGTGAACCAGTGGCCTCGAACAAGGGTATGTTGGCGCGCTGGTAGGATGTGAAAACGGACTGGTGCCTGTGAATAGCTGAGTGCTCGTGTGCACCCTCGTCTGCTAAGTCCACACGGTCCTGCTCCCTGTCAAAGTCCGCATCATCTGCTCCATGCTCTGGTACCTCCTCAAGTGGATCTTCAGGATGAGGCTACTCTACCTCAACAGACTGGTGCTGATCCTGCCGTGTGCCATCATGTGATGGACGGTACGTGAAATCTGATAGGTCCTCAAACCTCATCTCTATATCTGTCTGCCTGTCGGCAATCTCAGTCTGCTGGGCCAATATCTGCTCCTGCTGACCTCGCATGGCAGCCTGCTGCTGCTGGAGGTCGGTGAGGGCAGTCAGTATGCGTGCCAACTGGTCAGTCACCTCTTGCCCTGGTCGGGATGCCATGGCTCTGCATGAGAACCATCTATTGGTCATAAAATTTATTGTTCACAAATATTATGATATATGCTTTTTCTCTTCTTGGGATATAATATGAAAATTAATGAAATTGGTGACATCTGTGTTGGTTGAATATGAATGTCATATTTCCTTTCTCAGACTCACGACAAGTTAGAAGACTATCTCTATCTGAGAACTTAATGCGATTGGAATTGCGTATCGGGGTACCACTGCTCTGATACCAAAAATGTGAATCCCCCCGAGGATCCGGGTACCTGTTTACGACACATTTCGCAATATTCCATTTATGACATCGCATTAAAAGCATAAATTTATAGGGAAATTTTTCGCACTGAAGCTACATATGACATTCACATTCATATTCATAACCACAAGCTAGTAGAGACAAATACCACCAAAATATTATTTCATTAACTTCCATAAATTTTACAACATGTACAGTGACTGACAGTACATACAATATTCCCAAAATCTGACTGAAGAGAAAAGAAAAATATTACATTATCAACCGATAAAAACTGGGACAAAATAAACCATACCGTCTAGTGTATACCCTGTCTCCTGGAAGCATGAACAGCTACTGAACAGCAGGCTGTTTTCCTGCCAAAACATGTCTAGGAAAGAAACGGAATCACAATTGTGAATACAAATCCGTAGTTTAAAAATTAATAACAAGTAATTTATAATGGGCAAAAGAGAGCAAGTAGAAAGGTGGAACAAGTACAATTTTACATCTACTTGCGTAAGTGAAAAGGTATTCAAGTTGTTTGTAAGCATCTCTCATAATTGCCCATTAACCCAGCATTTCCCATATATTACATATGGATGTAATTGCCCATTAACCCAGCATTTCCCATATATGACATATGGATGTATGATGCGTAAGTATGTATCATTATTTTCTTCAGAGATCATGTTTGTGAGTGATGATGGAAGAGTTTGAGATTGGAATGGTTTCTTGATTTATTTAGATTCTTTAGTCTAGCGGATAGTCTGTGGTCTTGGTTGGTGTGCAACCTCACACTATGACTCTAAGTGTTGGAAAATGTCTTAGGGTTGGGGTGCCTCTGTAGGCATGCGGTGTAGTATAAGCATCCTAACTAAGTTCCCAACACGTCCACTAGCTTAATGGGATCAGATTATAGTCACTACCATTTCCTCAACTTTAATTGTAATACTTTAAACCTGAAGTGCAACTCTCTCAGATGTAAATTTGGATGATGTAGATATAGATATGGATGATCTAGATATAGAATCGCCATGTCTGTTGGCGAAAGTAAACTCAATCGGTGAGGAAGCCTACAAATGGCTCTTCCGTCTCGCCCTCTAATTGGAAGTGCGGTCCAATAGAGGGATAGGTCTACTCCAAAACTACGCCACTAAGACGGGTGAGAGAGACTTTCCGGAAAAGTCACTCTAGAAAACGACCCGACTAGTACGAGCAACCGAGCTCGTACGTAAAACTGAAAAATCGAGGATCTCCCGCCTGGGTATCCTAAAACAAAGGGTCAGCGGAATGGTCTAAAGTCGGGATCTCAACGAGGCGTAAAAACACTACGAGCTCGCGTGAAAATCGAAAAGGGACTGGGATCCTAGACCCGCGCACTTGGCGGCCGCTGCCCTAACTGGACTTCCTATCTTCCGTCCAGTTGAGGGTCACCTCACCCTCGCATGGTCAAATGTAAGAGTCACTGTGACCGGCCAGTTACTTATCAATATGTATTCTCACATTTTGATTCTAACTTGGGTCGTGTGAATTAGTCCCAAAATAAACTATACATCCAAATCAAGCAACATGGATTTAATGTATGGCCTCAAATGATCAGTACTACAACCATCACAGTAATCTGAACAACAAATATAAATGAATTGGGAATTTACATTAATTAATTTCTTGTGCCAGGAACCACATCATTCCAACGCACACCATGATTTGGATATCATTCCTAAGAGTTGATTAGACAATTCAGACAAAACACACGGTTAATTTTGGCTAAAATATGATCATAGCATGACAAAACTAGGCTTACATCGAACTATTTGGCGACTGACAGTCTTATCCTCATGAAATTTTCATCGTGGTTCCATAGTACTGATGTAAATTATTGTTAAGCTATATTGATGTTTACTTGAGTTCAACTTATGCAAATGTTTATCTTGTAGATAAATAACCTAACACCCCATCACTACCTATTTCAACTAAATTCTGAGGAGTAACCTTACAACGACCTCCTTGCAATAAAAATGAAATTGGACGATAATTTATTTCCCCCTTAACAAGTACTTCAGGTACCTATTACTTCACAGTGAATCAGATCGAACAAAATCATCATCCTTAGTTTCCATTAGTTATCAAAATAATTAGTTTTGTTCAAATTGATCCAGTATGTCAGGAACTCCAGCTTCTGCCTATTACTAATAATAATAGACTAGGGTACTTAGTATGTATACTTACAATAACTGTTTAATCAAACATTGTTACCATATCTTAAGTAATTTAATAAATATTTTTAGTTGAATGCTATTGACAATCTCTCTTAACTCATGTGGGAGAAGAGTCCATGAAATCAGACTAATAGTAAAATCATTTTCCAAAAATACATAGATAATTATCCACTTTAAGATTTATTATGTGAATTTTACTAACCAGTATAGTACCCATCCACCGATTCAACCTCTCCTAATAAATGAGGTTTCCGGAATAAGCCTTATATAGCACTCCAAGGCTACCCAAATACATGACCTGACAATCCAATTACTTCACTTCCCTCTTTACGTAGTCATTAACATGCACCCTCACAAGTCCACTAATACCATCAACAGATTTGTTCCTTCGAGAATACCACAGTGATTTGATGACAAATTTCAACGGTGAGGGAAAGAGCAACCCCTTATCTCAAAGTTTGCTTAAGAAGAAAATGCCAAAATTAATATAATAAAAATTTGTGAAGGCTTAACCCATGTCAGGATCTAGTAATATATACATAAAAAAATGATTGCTAAAAGAGGATGAGATAATATCCAACCAAAATCATATAGAAGACCAAATATGGTGGAAACCACATGAATGGCAGCAAAAGGGGTTGAGATAGGATCGTACCTTGGAAGGATCTAAGCATGCAACAACTTCTAAAGTTGCTTGGACAACAGCTATTGCTTCATGAACACCTGCTGCCTTTTTCTGGAATTTGAAAGAAGGGGCTGAAAAAAAAATTAACTCCACTGCTGGAGACTTGGGGAGAATTGGGGGATTTTTCAGTTGGGATTCTTGACGAGAGGAATTTGGGAAAGATTTATAAGAACAAGGAAGAAAAGAAACGGCTTGGTAGTTATAAGTAGAAGAGGCTCTTGGGGTGTTGCCAAGTGGGGGGAAAAAAGCCAAGTGGAATGGCCTGGAAATAGACAGCTGTGACTGTTTAAAGTAGAATTTTTTTATTGAGTCGGATGTGATATAACAACTAAGAAATTAATTCATTAACTATATATATGCATATTTTAAAACTCTCTTTTCTTGAAAATTTTAAAGTGAACCGTACACGCACCTCGAGTGTCGGATTTCAACACACGACGTCTCGATTTGATCGTCTCAGAACAACGATCAAAATGATTATAATATTGATATACTTTCGGTTGGGTTTTGAATACCCGAAATTTTCGGATACGATTTTTGTTTAAGATTAAATTTTAAGATCTAAAAATATCAAACGACCTTTGATTGACGAACGATCGATTCCGTTGGTCTTGTTTCGTCGAATCGGATCTATTGACGGTCTCGATTTGTTTTGCGGTTTCCGAATTTGCGTCGCGGCTTTTTCGCGGTGCGCAATACAATGCGACCGATTTTTGATCGATTTCACCCGAACTATTTTTGATTTACGATCAATTGGTCGATTTAGGTTATAAAATGTTGTCAGATAACTTTATTGGGTTAATCAGACCTTAATCGGATCGGGTTCGAGTTCGTTTGGAATCCGGGTGTTACATTCCTACCCCCTTACTTCTCAGGTCTCCTTTCATCGTCTAACAGGGGATTTTCAGAGATTTGCAATGGCTCTATCTGCCTTAGAAATTCCACTGAATTATGAGGAGGCATTGAAGGATAGTCGCTGGTGCTTGGCTATGTAGGAGGAGATGGCCGCGCTACAGTCACGTGGTACGTGGTCTTGTTTCTGCTCCAGTTGATGCGTCTGTTGTGAGATGCAAATGGGTGTCACTGTTAAACACCGTACGGATGGTAGTGTGGATTGCTATAAGGCGAGACTTGTAGCACATGGGTTAACCCAGACATATGGGGTGGACTATTAGGATACTTTCTCTCCAATGACCAGGCATTATACTCTGTGTATTCTTCTTTCCGTTGCTGTGACACGAGATTGGCCCCTGTACCAGCTTGATGTGAAGAATGCCTTCCTCTATGGCGATCTACATGAGGAGATCTACATGCAGCAACCACATGGATTTGCTGCTGAGGGGGAGTGTCAGAAGGTTTGCAGGCTACACAAGGCTATTTATGGCCTTAAGCAGAGTCCAAAAACATGGTTCCAGATGCTCTCGGACTTGATAGAGCAGCAGTGGTTTGTGCGATCGATTGCCGATCGCTCCTTGTTTGTGCAGAAGACCCAGAGAGGTGCTATTGTCATTCTTATGTATGTTGATGACATTATTGTTACAGGGGATGACAAGCAGGGCATTCAGGGTGCCAAGGACTTCCTAGGTCAGCAGTTTGTGACCAAGGATCTTGGACATTTACGTTACTTCCTTAGGCTAGAGTTTGCCAGGAACCAGCGAGGTCTTGTGATGACCCAGAGGAAGTATGTTACAGCTCTTCTTTTAGAGACATGCATGGTAGATTGCAGACCTACCACTACTCCTATTGACCTGAGCATGAAGCTATATGATGATGACACTGAGGAGGTCGACAAGAGGAGGTATAAGGAGCTTGTCAGCAAGCTACTATATGTGACTATTACCATGTCCGACATATCCTTTGCTGTGAGCAAAGTGAGTCAGTTTATGGAGCAACCAAGACATGCACCTATGGATGCAATCCATATGATTCTGAGATACCTGAAGACTTCACCTGGTACGAGACTTCTTTTCATCAGGGGCACATCTCTCTCAGTTACAACATGTGCAGATGCAGATTATGCTAGATGTCAAATGGATGGAAAGTCTACCTTAGGCTTTTCTGTGTTTATAGGGAATTCCCTCGTTTCATGGAAGAGCAAGAAGCAGACTGTGGTTGCCAGATCGAGTGCTGAGTCAGAATACAGGGCTATGACGCAGGCTAGCACAGAGATGATGTGGGTCAGATCTGTTCTTACTGACCTGCCTATAGAGGTGCCTCTTCCCATGCACCTCCAATGTGACAATCAGTCTGCTCTTTTCATTGCCAACAACCCCGCATTCCATGAGAACGAAACATATTGAGGTAGATTACCATTATACTTGAGATATGATCCAGAAAGGTCTGGTTTCTACCTCTCATGTTAGTTCAGTAGAGCAAACAATAGATATCTTTATCAAGGCATTACTCAGGGGGCCATTTCAGAAGTGTTCGTCCAAGATGAGCATGATTGACATCTATGCTCCATCTTGAGGGGGAGTGTTGAGATATTTCTACATTCCTATGTATTTTCTGGTTATTTTATTTCTTTATGTCTATCTTATGTAATTTACCCATAGGTCTCTCCGCTATATAAGAGAGCCTAGGGTTTCATGAATAAACATCTCTCTTATTTTTTCCAACAATATCTATGCTCCATCTTGAGGGGGATTGTAGAGATATATTTATTTTATGTATTATTTTTTCAGTTTTCTTTTCCTTTGGTTATCTTATGTAATTTGCCCATAGGCCTTTCCTCTATATAAGATATCCTAGGGTTTCATGGAATAATAAGTTGCTCATTTTTCCCATCAGCCTCCAATCTTCACCTCGAGTCCTTCACCGTTGTTTCCATCAAATGTGCATTCCATATATTCAGTCTTAGCCATCGTATAGTAACTAATGGTTACTATACATGTCATATGAAATTATGTATATGCTTGTTTAACATATTCTTCAGAATGCTTTTTGATGTGGACTTGGGATGATTTACAGGCATTTGGAATTGGAATCCTTCAACACAGTGGAACATAAATAATTTGTATTTTCAGCAGACTATCTTCAGACATGTTCTCCAAAGATCAGCAGCTTTTAATTATAGTCCTGACATCCATGTAAATAATTCTATGCAGGACTGAAGCAGAGAAAGGTATCATTGTTACAAGCCACTCATTATCAGTATGTGCACGATTCTTTTACCGCTATTGGTATTTGTAATACCCACTGCTGGAATTTTTATGCATTATGTGAATCAACTCTATTTTTTCTTCATTTTTTAGAAGAAAAAATCTGTTCAATTTTCTCTTCTGGAGATTTACTATACATGTTATTTTTTAAGACATAAGAGTGCTATATATGTTGAAATAGAGCTTTCATCGTGTAAATTAATTCTTTGTGTGTGTTTTTTTAACATCTTGTTTATGTTGACAAACAATAATACATATCCAACCGAGCATCAGATTATCATAATTAACATGTTTGAGACACACTCCGCAAGAGAAGCAACGAGGTAGCTGCACATCTTTAATTAACTTCTCACTGAACCTGTATCCCAACACCGAATATAAGACCCTAGTCACCCCAAACTCTCTCACCATTGGTGTCAAGAGAGAAAAGGGTGCGCAGCCATAAAGGCAAGCACCCAAACCTTTTTTTTGTATTCACAATATAAATTATGAGAATTACAAAGACCGAAAATCTCCTAGGATCCTGGCATGCTCAAGAACATTTTCTACATATAATCTTTCACTCTAAAAAATTATCCCATTTCCTGCAAGCTAGATCGCCCATAGGATAATCGTGACCCAAATCCTCTTATTGTCAATGCCAACTCGAGAAGGCTCAAAAGAATCCCAGAGCAACACTCCCAACCAAAACCTCATCTAGATTCACTATCGTCCCGACATCTCTCGAGGTGCCACATATAAAGTACAAGTGATAACATCCTCCAAACTCTTGATAAACCGTCAGCATGACCCATTCAATCCATGGAAAAGTTTGGCTCTTTGAGTGCAAAGCATCAACCATTGAGACCCATTAGCTAAAGAAAAATCTGTATCCGCAGAGGGATCCTCTACTCCCAGATCTGCTTGTATTTCACCAATGTAATCCACGTGTCAAAATTGGTCGAAGCATATAATGCCTTGTATGCCTTCTTCACTGAGAACGAACCATTCATCCATGTTGAATGATATGACCCATCCCCCACAATGGAGAGGGACTCCATCATCACCGTAAACTCACCACTGTCGGATAAGAGAGGTTCAAATCTGGATGCCATCATTACATCATCCATTATGTGCCTACTCAGAATGAAAGCCATCCGAGTAGGTGCATATGTAATAACTGATCCCACGAAAGCAGCTCGCAAGGTCCTTTACTACAATAAGATAAATATCATTGAGATAGCAATAGGATTTGAAATCCTAGATTTATTGCACCACATCCTTAGGCAGAATTAATATCAGACCAATTTAGTCTCTCAAAGGCTTGGTTCTAGGGATGAGCATCGGACTGGGCCCTTTTAGGTCCAAGGTGACCCGGCTAGGCCCGATAAAATTCTCATTCGGCTCATGGCCGACTTGACTCGATTAATATGTGCTCGGGCTTGAGTCGAGCTGGTCCATTAATTCTTTTGGGTGGAGCATGGAGAAGGAAAATGGGTAATTGAAGGCACCTTTGCTATTGCTGGAAAAATGAGGATGAATGCGTATAAGAGGATTATTGGTATATAAAACATTGATTCAAAACTAACGATTTACAAATAAAATAGAGTGTATTGTACGAGATATACACACGAGGAAGAATGAGAGAAGTGACACTCATCATGGAGTGAGAAAAATGATGTTACGATGAAGATAACGAGAAAATCTTAACCACGAGTTTATCTAAGAGAAGAGAGGAGACAATTATGTGTATGTAGGTAGTAACGATTGATGAAAATATATAGCACTACTCTGTTATAATTTGGGATTATGGGTTGCTGCGATATTAGTTATTTTTGTTTCTTTTATGTATTCTCTGTTCTTTCCATCTTCTTTATGTAATTTGCCCAAATACGTTTCTCCTCTAGATAAGAGAACCCTAGAATCATGAATAAGCAATTCATTATTTTCTCACAATATGTCTGATAAAATAGTAAGCCATCTATTTATATTTGGCTTGAAGAGGGTGTTAACGGCGAAATGAGGGACACAACGAGGGTTGGACGTGGGTGGTCAACGATCGGCAACCCAAACGCCGACTTGAGCATCGAAACCTGGTGGAGTTGAGGGCGCCGCCAGCATCAGTGAGCAATGTTTGCGATGCGGTGGCAGTGGCCATCGAGCAACGACATGCAAAGAGTCGGTTCGCTGCTTCGCATGTAACAGGAACGTACATCAGAGTTTTTCTTGCCCTTTGAAGCGTGCTAGGCGGTCTCCTGCTCGGGATAGGAGGTCGAGAGAAGAGGCATGTGGAGCTAGGGAGGAGTTGCTAGTGCTCGGAGGGCTGCCTCGCAGATGCGGTGGAGGATGTAGGCGTTGCAGTGGGAACCCGATTCGGGGGCGACGTCGTCAAGCTGGAGGGGGTTGTGGTGTGTGCGCGGGGTATGTCGGTGGTGGAGGCCCGATTTCTACTTGCTCTCGATGAGCACTATTACTCAAATAATTTTTTTGGATACTGGAATAAAAGCAGATTTGCAACTAAGCCCGGGTCTATCTGAATTTTGCGGTTAAGTCCCTACTCGAGTTTTGGGGTCTTCACAGACAGGAAGTCTACCTCAAGCTTTGCTATCTTTATGGGGTGTTCACTTGTTTCATGGAAGAGTAAGAAACAGACAGTTGTTCCCAGATATAGTGCCGAATCAGAATATAGGGCCATGACACAAGGCAACATAGAGATGATGTGAGTCAGATCCGTCCTGACTGACCTAACTATTGAGGTGCCACTTCCCATGCACCTCAAATGCGACAACCAAGCTGCCTTGTTCATAGCCAATAATCTAGCCTTCCATGAAAGAATCAAGCACAATGAGGTAGATTGTTACTATACTCGAGATATGATTCACAAGGGATTTATCTCCACATCTCATGTCACTTCAGGAGATCAGACTCCAGATATGTTTACCAAAGCACTTGCCAGAGGCCCATTTCATCGTTGCTATTCCAAGCTAAGTATGATGGACATATATGCTCTAGCTTGAGGGGGAGTGTTGAGATAATTATTTATGTATGTTCTTTATTCGTATTCCTTATTTTCTTTGTCTACTTTATGTAATTTACCCATACGGCTTTTCTCCTATATAAGAGAGCCCTAGGGTCACTTGAATGATTGATTCTATTTTACCTTCTACAAAAATAAAATACATGAAAATAGATTATTGATAACTTTATATCGACCCCCTTTCCATAAAAATATCCATATTTTTTGAATCAAATGACTATTGGTCAATATATACTAACCCCTATTCATTAAAAAAGAACCACAATGCCTTGAATAAAAAAGCTTTCAACCCCTCTCCATTCACACCCAATCCCACCCCCTCCATTGTTCCTCTCTTCCTCCCTGCCCCCGCTTTCACTGCTCATAATTCCATTTGGATTCTCTTTCTTTTCCCAATAGTAGTTTTGAATTCAATTCATTCGCAATAATGTTTACTTACCACAAACATACCAGAAACTCCTCTCTTTTTGAGCTAACTTGCATTGATTTTCTGTGTAATACATTCATCAATGCCTCCATCATCTTGAACGCTTTTTGAATATCGTCAGGGCATGACCCACCTTGAGTTCACAATCCTTTCTTAAAAGAATCATCTTGAAACATTGATCTTAACTATTCAAAAAAGTTTCATTTGGATGAACACTTTTTTATTCTTTACACAAACCTCTCATCTCTATCTCCTCTACTATTGAACATAATTTTCCATCTTCATTCTACTTAGAATTCCTTACGGTTTAGAGCCTCCCACCACTATTTAAGCCTCTTGATGGCTCAAATATCTTGTCTTATCCTCCAAAACAATGCCCTATAGCCCCTCCCGCCACTATTTAAGCCTCTTGATGGCTCAAATCTCTTGTCTTATCCTCCAAAACAATGCCGTCTACAAATAGCCTGCCGAAGGCATCCCGTCGATGTGCTTCACTAGTCCACGACCAAATCGATTTTATTTGAATTTCCAGGACACTTTAAAATTATATGTATTGTAGAAATATTCTACTGGGAACGTCAACCTGTCTTTTTTATTAAGTTTATTCTTTATCTCCTTAAGTACAATTTAAATGTTTTTGTAGGTAACTTTCAATGGCTCTTTTGACCACATGAATATCGATACTACAAGGTAATTAGCACTTGTGCGAAAAGGGTGAATTTAGTGATGTACCCTACAAGCTTATTTTATTTATTTATTTTGTTGAGATCGTTATATTACATTATTTTTCTTTGTAAGTATCTAATTATTCACCTATTTTTTGCATCTTGGTATGCTTCACAGCATTCAGAATTTGGAAATAATAGAGCCTCTGCACACAAGCCTTTGGGGAAGCAATAGCAAAAAGAAGAGTCTATTTCAAATGTTAAAGACGACAAAGACAGTTGGAGGGTATGCATGCTAATGACCTTGTTTAATTTTTGCATCATGGGATATGACGTCATTTGAAGAACTAAAAGGCACAAGTTGAGGGAGAGGACTAAGACGGTTATGATGATTTTGCATCCTAAAATTTTGAACTGAGTCGCCACAATTTTCTTCAAATTTTACCTTAGGCGCTCTTCTTGCTTTTTCCAAGTTCCACTTTTACTGTTTCTCTCTGAAGTCATCTTTTTCATGAAGTTGCTGGCTCCAGCTACAAACTGAACTCTAAACTATTTGTTTCAGGAGCAGACTACTTCGAGCAAATCTTTTACAACCTTTAAAAGATATTGAGACCATCAATGCTCGTCTTGATTGTCTGGTCTGTGAACAATCTCTTTATGGCCATTATTAATCTTCCTTTTCCACATTGTAGTTATACATCACTATGTATTTTTATTTATTTCATGATACCTATTTAGAAGCACAATGATCAAAGTTGCAGCCTTGTGACCTATAGGTCATAGCTCCTAGTCATGGAAATAAATATTTACAATAAAAAAGCAAGATAAGGCTGCATAAATTAAACCCAAAATGATTTTTGACATTTTTATATGTCCTTTATCTTCAGTTATCATTGTAACATTTTCCCATTTATTTCCCTTTTAAAAAGAGGATCAGGCTCTAATAATTCATCTCTTTCTTTTCTCACAACATAGTATTTATACAATGATCCTTTGTTTTGATATCCAACTAAATAAACCCCAATCCTAGCCTCCCATGAAAACAAACCTTGCCTCATAATTGCCGATTTTTTGTGGTACCACCTCAATCAGTGTTGTCGACCCCTACACTCATTAGTCAGCTATGCCCCTAGCACTCATTCCCAAATCATGTCGACCACCTACGTGGCCATACACTGCCACGTAGAGCAATGTTGTAAAAATAACCCAACTAGCCCGACTAATAGGTCCGACTAGTCTAGTCAATGGGTTGGCTGACCGAGTACTGACTAATTCCGACTAAGTCCATTAGTCAACCAATTTTTGCTTGGAGATACCATATTTTTCTACTTTTTTCAAAGCAAACTTATTCTAATACGCTTACTGTTTAATTTAAATTCAATTACTTCTTTTGATTCATTATGATAGTAAAAATAAATATAAATCTATGTAAATATGTAATAATATATGTATAAAAATGATTTATATATTTAAAAAATCAAAATCGATTAAAGCTCGACTAAATCCGATCAATCGCCCGACTGCCGATTAATCCTTAGTCAGTAACCCAACCGACCGAGTACCGACTACCGAGTTTTGCAACCTTGACGTAGAGATTGCGTTGCACTACAATCTGCATATACAGCCCGCGGAGTTGCCCGATATTGCCCCATCGGCAACGTACCATACTAATTGTGGTTTGGCACTGTCTAAGTAGTCTCAATTGTGTCCAACAAACCTGTGGTGTACTTTCTAGTGGTCCTGTGAGGGCTTTCCATCTCCCATGTAAGCACACCAAGTACCATTCACTATATGTGTTTTATACAATGAAGAGTTGATGTCATGATATTTTCTATCAACAGTTAATTGTTTTTCTTGGTTCTCATGCCTAAAAGATGTCTACAAATGACTTGGGTTTGAGCGGTGAACCCCAAACCACTCTCGTGAAATTAAAGATCTCCTTTTATGTAATTCGTTGTCAACTTTGATAGGATGATCTATCATCTTTGGATGCAAAGTATCCATCAGTTGGTCAAAGGATAAAGAGCATATTTTGAAGGAAGATGACCCTAATGATAAGTACATGTATTTGTCCTGGAAGCATACAAATGCACTGGTGAAATCTAGATCCAATTGTCTCTTGTCCTTCAGATCATTAATGAGGTGCTACATCATCTCATTGCAAAAGGGATATAGAGATATCTTTGGACTACACATTCCCTATCCGAGAATATGTCCAAGAATCTGTAATTTAGATTCACATCTCTTATGCAAATCAGAAAAAGGCACCTTCAATAAGTCGCATTGCTCTACCCTAATTGGCATGTGCCATACATAGATAAAATTTTAAACTCAGAGCATGGTTGGCCGCGTCCTAGTTGAACTTGACCTGCATGTGAATACATGTATCCATATGAATATATGTAACCATATATCTGTGATTGGATACAAATGGGTATTTACTGTGAAGCATTGTGTAGATGGCAGTGTTGTTCGCTACAAAGTGAGGCTTGTGATTCGTGGGTTCCCCTAGACTTGTGGGGTGGAATATCATGATACATTCTCTCCCATGGCTCGTCATTCTATCCTACGGATCCTTCTCTCAGTTGCAGTGATACATGACTGATTTGTCTCAGCTTGACGTGAAGAATGCATTTCTCTATGGTGACCTAGCTATGGCACATGGAAAAATTGAGATGATGTGGTGTAGATCCATTCTGACTGACCTAACTATTGACGTGCCTCTTCCCATATATCTACAATGCGACAAGTAGGCTGCGCTTTTCATTACCAACAACCTTGCCTTTCATAAGAGGACCAAGCATATTGAGGTTGACTATCACTACACTCGTGACATGATTCAGAAGGGCTTTATCTCTATTTCCCACATCACCTCAGAGGAATTGGCAACAAATGTGCTCACTAAAGCCTTAGCTAGAGGGTTATTCTAGAGGTGTCATTCCAAGCCGAGCATGATTGATATCTATGCTCCATCTAGAGGGAGAGTGTTCAGAGATTATTTATCTTTTCTTATTTCATGTATTTTTTATTTTCATATTTATTATGTAATTTACCCAACACGAGTTCTCCTCTCTATATAAGAGAGCTCTAGGCCTCCATCATAATGCAATTCATTCTTTTCTCTCCACAATTACGAAATCTCCGAATCCTACGTTATATGTTTTCGAAACTTTTTGCGAGGAGAGGTCTGTTGCAAAATCACCAGTTATCTTGCGTGCATTGAAGGAGTTAATCCTCGAGAAAACATCTATGGATGATGTTGACATTCTTTTGTTCCTAACATATGTGGCAGGCAAAGCGCTTGCATCACAGTAGACTGATTGACGATACATTATCTTTGTGAATATATAGTCAAGTAATCTTAGATATATAGATCGAACTGATCGATATTCATTATTAAAGGTCTCAAAATCATAGAAATTCAAAGTGATATGGCGTCAAGAATAAGTTAATTAAAGAAACCCTTTCTATCATTTTCACTCTAAGTTGAGTCTCGAAGGAGAAATCTACTAAAAGACGAAAGCAGATTGGTGGATACCCTTATCTTACAACAATATTATGAGTTTCTATTGTTACGTCATATCGCTTTGAATTTCTATGATTTTGAGACCTTTAATGATGAATATCGATCAGTTTATCTGTTTATATATCTAAGATTAACTGACTATATATTCACAAAGATAATGGATCATCTGTCAGTCTACTGCGATGTAGGCGCTTTGCCTGCCACATATGAGCTGGAAGCACCTTTCACGGAGGAGTTGGCGACAAGGGTGTTGCTCGTGGAAGTTGTTAGGGTTTCTTCTCCAAGAAGTGCGTTAATGCTGCCATATATTGGGGTGGACTCAGATCTATGCAAACATGTTTACAAGATTCAAATACATGCATCGTTTCGTTTGGCTTCCCATTTACTAATACAACGGGTGGTCCGGAGTTCGAAGTGAAGGCCCATTTAGACCCGATGGTTATTGGAATCTCAGACAACCTTCCTCCTGACCCGATGGTTGTTGAGGTTCTGTTGGGGGGTGGGGTGGGTAAACCCATCAACCTCGCCGCCCAAAGCGGCAGTGCTGCTTTTGGTTCAGGGGTTGTCACACAATGGAGTTATTTCTTGTGCGGAACGGTTTTATATTGCGAATGTAACTCTTTTGGCTAGATCTCTCCTCGAGATATGGCATTTGTATAAATAGTTTCTTTTTTAATATATTTGAGGTGGACACCATTGCGGGTGTTTCTCCTTTTTTTTTGATTAAAAAAAACAAAAACAAAAACAAAGGGCTAGAGTAGAAGAAGCTATATATTAATTATAATTTAGACAGATTCTTGTTTGAAATTCATTCATTATCTATCCACATTCTGCAATTTTTAAACTTGGATAAATATGTATTCTAAAAAACAGATGTAGTACTATTTATCTGAAGCAGACATGCTATAGAGTGCAAGGTACTCGTACTCGGACTAAACATGAAGATTGGATACTATCACAGTTATTTTTTTTGAAAGAAAAAGTGTGGTGTCCCAGAACTTGGGACCCGCCACCAAGTATGTTAAAAAGGAACTATCACAGTTATTAAACCACTTACTAATAGCTATGCATGCCCATGGCAATCATTTCCACTTGCAATTAGCAAAGTTCTCCGAAGTTACTGTAACAAGTCATGTCTGGGATGCATTTGCTCTTCTGACAGTTACTGGTCTCTATTAACGCTCTTGTAGATTTTTTGTGTAAAATATACATGCCTTTTCCAAAGATACCGTGTCTGTATATTATGTAGCGAATGATGCATGGCTATGGTCATTAACATTTGACAAATATGTTGGTCCTCAATTTGGTTTCTTGCAGATGCTATTTTTCGTGATACTAATAGGGCAAAAAAGTCTGCATCTTCTGGCTCATTGGTTGGGTCAATTAACATGGTTATCAATTATTATAAATGACAGGAACCACTTTTACCCCTTATTATTTGTTAGGGGCAATGTTCTGGTTGTTAACCGTTATTTCTGACTACATAAAATTAAAATAATGACATAGGTCTTTTTTTGGATCAGGACGAATTGATGAGTAACGAGGAGCTATTTTTTGGCCTCTCACAGGGCCTTCGCAAATTTCCCAAGGAAACAGGTGAACATGGATGGTCATTACGTGGTCATCACTGTTAGAATGGTTGCTTCATACTGCTAGATTACTGATGCAACACTCTCTTCTTTTTGTCTTTAAACTGTTTAGACCGGGTTCTCTGTCACTTCTGCTTCAAACCTAGAAAGGTCACGGAAGAGGTATTGCGAGTTCCCAATCCCAGGAATAGTCAAATGATGATTGCAAGCATTATTGTTCTCAAGACTGCCTTAGATGCTCTTCCGTTCCTTTCTAAGGTAATTTCAAGGCATTCCTGTGGTCCTATAAATCACATTAATCAGTTTTTTTGTAGTGTCATCTAAGAAAACATATCTATTTGCTTTAAATTATCTAGTTTCTCTTTCTATTTAGGTTCTCAAAGGTGCGAAGAGCTTCCTTCTTGGCAAAATCTACAAGTCCATTTGTGAAAATGAGAAGTATTCTACCATAAGAAAAAGGTTGACCATTTAATTGCTGCCTTTGTTTATTTTATCCAAGATGGCAGGCACACTGCGATATGAGAGTGAGGAGAGGAACAACATGCAACGATGGATTCCTATTTCGGGCCATATACCAATTCAAATTTTATATATGTTGAGATATTTGTATCTCATATTATCTATTTCTCATTTCTATTTTCTTTATGTACCTCTCATGTAATTAACCCAAGGCTTTTCTCCTATAGAGAGCCCTAGGGACTCTTCTATGTAAGCAATTCTTTTCCCTTAACATGGCATCGAGCAACGGTCCTAGACCGGGTTCCCATATCTCACCAACCCTAACCCTACACGCTGCAACCCCCCCACCCCCCACCCCTCCTCCCCGTGGCTCCGCTACGCGCAACCCAGCCGTCAGTGGGGCCTCCCAGCGCCGACTATTGCCGACAAACCCCTCCTGCACCGCCAGGTTGTCGTAGCCCAGCCGCTGCTGTACAGCAGCCCGCCGCCCAACGGTTGCCGAGGCTGCTGCACTGGCCCTCCCAGTGCCGGCTCGTTCCCCCTTCGCCATCCTGTTGCAGTTCAGCCGCTTCTGAAGGCCTCTACGGTCTGATTTTGCTCGGTTTTCATGATTTTCAACCTATAATCACGTCTCCCGACTCTAGACTACAACAAAAATTGATGAGGATGGTTGCATGAGTCTACAGGTAGAACCAATCCTCCATATGATTGTGTAGACTCACTCAGAGGAGTCTACTCCTCAGTTTTGTTCTGGGTATCAACATTCTTCTTACCATGTCAGAGACCAAGGGTGACGTTTTTCAACATCCGATGTCTTCAAGGGCCCAGCTCCCATCGTGAAGATGGATGTGACCAACTACGAGTTGTGGTCCGTGCAGTTTCGAACCCTTATGCAATGCCATAACAAGGAGCACATTCAGATGGATTCAGAGCCGTCGGATAAAACTGGGGCTAATGCTTCTTGCAAGCAAGACAATGCCTATGCTTGCATTTGGCTCTCCGAGACACTCACCACGAAGATTGCCAACGATATTGTCAATCATCCCAAAACAAAGGCTATGTGGGACTTCTTAGCAGACATATATGGGCAGGCAAAGAATGAGAGCAAGATTCTGCAATTGCAGTATAATATTTTTTCGATCAAGTAGAATGGTCGACCTCTTTATGCACGCTTCTCGCATCTTAGAGGCATGTTTGAGCGTCTGCATAGCTTTATGCCTATTAGTACCAGCACTGAGCAGCAACAGACATATCGGAATGCCACTATGACATGAGTCTTTCTATCATCTCTTGACTCTGAGTACGATGCATCACATACTCAACTACTTACTGGAGAGACAATACCTCCAATGGAGGAGGTCTACAAGAGGCTGAGCAGGATCACTACTTCCTCTACTACTATGGCCCAGACTCTCTCTGCTATGGCAGCTTCTCGTGGTTGAGGGGGTACTTTACAGTTTCGAGGATACGGATAACATGGTCAAGGAGGAGGACGTCAATGTGGCCCATGTTCACATTACCACCGTCTCGGTTATTCTGAGGAGACATGCTATCTGAAGCATGGGTATCCTACGTTTGCCCGTGTTGCTAAGCAGACTGAGCCTACTTCTTCTCCTGCTCAGGATGCATGTTTTGATGATATTGTTTCCAGAATGAGAGAGATGATGCCTCTTCGAGTTCGCCAGGTATTACTTATGCTCTTACCAGTTATAGCAGTTCATATTTGTTTGATTGGATCATAGACTCTGGAGCATCTCATCATATGTGTGCCGATCAAGCACAATTTAGTTCTTACATGCCTATCCCTCCTTGTAGATCAGTTGTGATTGCTAATGGAGTTCATCTATCCATTGTTGGTCAGGGGGAGATGTTCTTGCTCCCCCGATGCGTCCGCAGAATGTCTTACATGCTCTAACATTTCAGATGAAACTTTTGTCTATTAGCGAAATTACAAAAGATTTACATTTACCGTACCATATTTGATCCTTCTTCTCTTGTGTTTCAGGACATACTCACGGGCAGGGTGATTGGATGTGGCCGTGAGCAGAGAGGACTTTACAGACTTGTCCAACCTCCGTGTGCTGGTGTTGCTACCATTCCGTCAGGATTTGTTTCTCCTTTAATGTGGCATCTTCGCTTTGGACACCTTCCTCTGCAGAAACTGTGCCACATACCCTCCAACTGCGCATGTTTCGTTGGACCATCTTTTGGAGGAGTACAAGAGGTTTGTTGTGGGACTCTTTGCTGTTACTATCCCATGAACATATCAGGAGGCCGCACATGATAGTAGGTGGCGAGTCTGGCGGTAGGGGAGGAAATGACCGCTTTGCAGTCTCGTGGTACCTGGAGCGTTGTTCCTGCTCCTCCAGGTGCCTCTGTTGTAGGGTGCAGATGGATCTTTAAGGTGAAGCAACGACAGATGGCAGTGTGGATCGCTATACGACAAGGCTTGTAGCACGTGGGTTCACCCAAACTTATGGGGTGGACTATTAGTATACCTTCTCTTCAGTGGCCAGAAATTCGACACTACGCATTTTTCTATCAGTTGATGTTTCACGGGACTGGTCTCTTTACCAACTCGATGTGAAGAATGCATTTCTATATGGCAATCTACAGGAGGAGGTATATATGCAACAACCACCAGGGTTCGCTGCTGATGAGGAGTCTCAGAAGGTGTGTAGGCTCCATAAGGCGATTTACGGCTTGAAACAGAGTCCGAGAGCTTGGTACCAGAAACTATCATAGTTGATAGAGCAACAGGGATTTGCACGGTCTACAGCGGATTACTCACTTTTGTTCAAAGGACACAGAGAGGTACTATTGCTATTCTTGTCTATGTTGATTATATTATTGTCACGGGTGGTGATGAGCAGGACATTCAGGCTCCAAGGAGTTCCTAGGTCAGCAGTTTGTGACTAAGGACCTGGCAATCTTTGATACTTCTTTGGATTAGAATTTGCCAGGAACCGGCATGGTCTTGTGATGATCTAGAGGAAGTTTGTGATGGTCTTCTTCTAGAGACAAGTATGACAGGGTGCACGCCTGCTACTACCCCTATGGATCTGAGTATGAGATTATATGATGATGATACTGAGGAGTTAGATAATAGGAGATACAGAGAGCTGGTTGGGAAGCTTCTATATGCTACTATCACCAAAACATACATATTCTTCGCTGTGAGCAAGTTTAATCAGTTTATGGAGCTGCATAGGAAGGTTCATATGGATGCAGTTTATATAATTTTGAGATATTTGAAGACTTCACATGGTACTGGTCTTATATTCAGCAAAGGTACATCTCTTGAGGTGACAGCTTGTGCAGATGCAGATTATGCAGGATGACCTAGAGACAGGAAGTCTACTTCTGGCTTTGCTATTTTCGTTGGGAGCTCTCTCGTATCATGGAAAAGCAAGAAGCAGACAATGATTGCTAGATCTACTGCAGAATTTGAGTACAGAGCCATGGCACAGGGAAGCACAGAAATGATGTGGGTTAGATTGGTCTTGACTGACCTTGCTACTGAGGTCCCTCTTCCTATGCATCTTTTATGTGACGATCAAACGACTCTATTTATTGGCAATAATCTTGAATTTCATGAACAAACCAAGCATATAAATGTTGATTGCCATTATACCAGAGATATGATCCAGAAAGGTCTTATATCCACCTCCCATGTTCCTACTGGAGATCAGACGGCTGATATTTTCACCAAGGCTCTTGCTAGAGGTCCATTTCAGAGGGGTTGTTTCAAGTTGAGCATGATAGCTATAAATGCTCCAGCTTGAAGGGGGGTATTGAGATATTTGTATCTCATATTATCTATTTCTCATCTCTATTTTCTTTATATGCCTCTCATGTAATTAACCCAAGGCTTTTCTCCTATATAAGAGAGTCCTAGGGTCCCTTCTAATGTAAGAAATTCTTTTCCCTCAATAATATATGTTTCAAAATATCTACTTCCTCTTCCTAGCATTACAATCCTACCTTATCCCTACAAAAAATTTGTCTGTAGTGCTATCGAAATACAAAAAAAGATCACATGCTTAAATACTTGGTACCGCTCTCAACAATGTTCTGTGGTGTCGTTATGTGGTGCTTCCTTCTCGATGGTGCTACTTTCTCAAGGTGTCCACACATGATTTCTGTTCTCGTTTCCTTCTTGGGTTATGTAGCATTTGATAATTATTTGTGGGCCTTACATATCTAGAGCCAACAGGGTAGGTGTCATCTCGATGTTATACCCTCTTTTTCCTTAAAAATATCTACAACCAAGTTTTTTTCGCTACTTTAGGTCTTTTTCTAGTTCAGTCAAGCTTTTTGGAACTGGAATATCTACAATCCAACAACTTTACACCTTTATTGGAAATTATATACAACAGTTGTCTCAGTTCAAGAGCCCGAGAAAGAATCAGTACTTGGATGGACTTGGATTTTCGTAAACAACTGGAACCAAGGTTTTAAAAAACACGCCTCGAGGCTTTTTTCCCCAAAAACCGCCTCGAGGCGCAAGAGGCGTATGTGAAATCGACAACTTACGCATAGAGGCTATGAGGCGTTCATCGAGGCGTTGAGGCGCTGAGGCGCTTGTGAGGCGTACAACTTATATGGAATATATTTAAACCTTTAAAAACCCCAAAATAATTTGAACCTAAAACACTAAATGTCAACGATGGAGGTCCTGGGCTTGTGAAACTCGAGATTCTTTCCTTTTCTTCCCCCAAGTAACATATTGTAGCCTCTCTCTTATATGCTTCAACAAATTCTCTTCTCCCTGAGCAGTGGTGCTGCAGCCATTGAAGGTCTCGGGTTTTCTTCTGGACTTAGTAGCTTTCTTTTCCCATTTACAATCTTAAGACCTATTTCAAATACGAAATTAGATCACCAAATGATCAAAATTTGCTCAAAATCTGCTGCTGCATATTCTTATATCATGGATAGAGAAAAACAACTAAGTTCATTCCTTATTACTCTTGGTTTAAGGAGCAAAATTTGCTCAAAATCTGCTGTTGTGTATTCTTCTTCCACCTTAAAGTCTCTACTTTTTGTACTTGTTTAAAGTTTCAAAATCTGCTACTGTTTGTGCTTGCTTAAAGTCTCAAAATCTGCCACTGTTTGTATTGTAGGAGCCTTATTAGAGGACTTTAATACTACTGTTTGTACTGGACACTAGAAATTTTCTTATCTTGTTAATCAATATTATAACTTTCATGCTAGAGACTATAATGCATTCTTATTTCTAGCATTTTTCTACAAAGTTGTATATTTGTATAGTTTTTAACCTAAAACTGAGGCTTACGCCTCCACCGCCTCGAGGCTTACGCCTCGCCTCGTTTATGGGAAACCGCCTCGATCCGCCTCACGTTTTTTAAAACCATGACTGGAACTATTTGGAGACCTGAAAAGGGGGCTGATATCCGTATCTGTAATGGGTCATATGCCCACACCAACCTTTCTCCAGTGGTTCCCTGTAAAAGAGAAACCCCAGCCAACAAGCTTTGTAATAAAATATGCTTTTCCTTTTCTTTCAGCAGTTGTTGGTTATTTGCTAACAATAACCAAAAAATTGGGTTTTCGATGAAGCGATATTTACTAGCTTGGTTGTTCCATATTTCGTTTATGTGTATTATACCTGGGTTTATAGCTCTTTATTTCTTGTGGTGGCAGAAGATAAAATTGATATTGGGGATAATGTGAAGATGGACAATTATCCTCTCCAAATCACCACAATCATATTGATTACAGATAACAGTCTGATTTGGGTTACCGCTGGTCAGTGGTCATGGGTGGAATTGATACATCAACGGACACAATCCAAAGCCTAATGATCCAGACCTTCCTGGCAGAAGAAAATTAAGTATAGACTTGGATTGTCAACTCGGCCACAAGTGATACCCAACAACTTATCCTTCAGAAGAGACCGGCTCACGATACATGGATGGTTCTTGAAAAAACATGTATGGTCAAAGTAAGGACATGCAAATTTATCAAATGACTTATGAAACTTATATACTCTGACAACATGTGCTATCTATTGCAACTTATTACGATGATCTAATGTCTAAATTGGAAGATTTAGACTACCCTATGGAGGAGTCCTGGAAATACAAAACAGATCAGAAAATTTTATGGGATAACGAATTGAAGAAGACGTCCTTTATCTTCCTCGATGATTTGAACTCAGTTATTGAAATGTCATGGGCCAAATTCTAAATTCAGGGACCATTTTGAGCATTGAGGAAGTTTATCATCAAATGGAGACTGAAAAACAAAGAAGGCTTATGATGGCTAATCCTTTTGCTAAACTCAAGAACACTAGGCGATCTACACTTGCCTCTTGGGAGAACAAAAAAAGGGAAGCTGAACAAGAAATGCAGCCATTGTAAAAAGCTCACATTTTGTTGATTTTTTTGGAAGCTCCGTATAGAGGAGCCATCTAGAAACCGGTATAAATAGAGAAAGAAGATGGTTGCTAATGTCTCTGAATAGGCTAGTGGAAATAAGTAGAAAATCAGTCCCAAGCAAATTCAAAAACATTAGGTTTATCTTAGCAAGAGAAGCATTTAGGAAGAAGGCTTTGACAAGGCCCACATCTGAAATAGTGCTCTCGTAGCTATTGCTAAGTAGAAAGGTAATTACGAGAACATTAACGAGTATAAAGAGTAGATAATAGATTGTGGTGCCATTAAATATGACATGTGATCCAAATCTCTTTAGGGCCTATAAATTAGTGTCATGCAAGAACAATGTAGTCGTTGCTCATGATTCTAATATGCTGGAGTTTTGAGCGAAGAAAATGCTTGAGAGGGTATGGCAACTGGAGAGATATATTTATGTTACGTTATTTGTACTGTTTCCTAATTTCCTTCTTATGAATGTCTTATGTAATTTACCCATAGGCTACTCTCCTATATAAGAGAGCTTAGGGTTCATGGAATAAACAACTCGATGTCTTTTCCCAACATGGTATCAGAGCGGCGGTCCTAGACCGGAGCTTCGAAATCCTAGCCCTACCCAACCCCCCCTCTCTCTCCTGTGTCTGCTGCGCCGCCACCTAGCCCAGCCCTGCGTGCCGCCGCCCAACCCCGCACGTCACCGCCTAGCTCGGCCCAGCCCCGCCTGCCATCGCCCCTGCGCGCCTCACCTTTTGTGCGCCACCATCGTAGCATGACCCCGTCCCGTGGCTCCTTCTGCAGCCATGCCTCGCGCCATCGCCCCTGCGCGTATGCGTCCCCTCTTCCGTGGCCCTTGCCTAGCGTTGCTCCACGCGGGCCCCTGCGCGTGCATCCCTTCCCTCTTCCGTGAGGTGCATTCATCCTTCTCTAGGGGCACTGCCGTCCAGTCCTCTTCCATGTTGAGATTGGTTGCATGAATCTACACATGCAACAAATTTCTTTATTTCAGTGTAGACATGATCCTGTCTAGTCTTCAGTCCTAGCCTTTTCAAGCCGCCATGTCAGAGAACAAGGCTGACATTCCTTCCACAAGCACCTTCAGAGGTCGTGCACCTATAGTCAAGATGGATGGGTCAAACTATGGACTGTGGGCTATACAGTTCCTGAGCATGAGGAAGTCTACTGATAAGAAACACATTCTTACCGAGGAAAAACCAGCTGAGAAGACTGGGGTTAACGCCTCATGGGAGGCGGATGATGTGTATGCCAAAGTTTAGCTTTCAGGTATGTTGGCAATAGAGATTGCCAATGATATACTCCATCGGTCCACAACCAAGTCGATGCGGGATATTTTTGCTGCTATTTATTTACAGGCAAAGAACGAGACAAAGATTCTGCAGCTTCAACATGATATCTTTACTATCAAACAGAATGGATTGTCCCTCCACTCACTATATACATCCCTACGTGGGATGCTCGAGAAGCTATATAGCTTCATGCCTCTCACATCTACCCCTGAGCAGCAGAAGACTTATAGGAATACCACCATGGGTTGTGTGTTCCTGGCAGCCCTTGATCCAGAGTATGAGGCGGCCTGTTCCTAGATTTTGGCAGACTATTACTATTCCTCCTATGGAGGGAGCTTTCCACAGACTCAGTCGTATTACTATTCCATCTTCTACTGCTAATCAGACATCCTCAACAATGGCGGCATCCCGAGGTCGTAGAGGATCTTCTCAGTTTCGTGGTCGTGGACCTCGAGGCAGGGGGGGTCGTGCTCGTCAGCCATGTACTTTCTGCCATCGTTCTGTACATAGATAGGATACATGCTACTCCAATCATGGATTCCCTGCTTCTGCTCGAGTGGCTGAACAGATTGAGCCCCCAGCTGCTTCCTCTTTGGATCAACGTTTTGATGATCTTATAGCACGATTGAGGAGTATTATACCTCCCTCTAGTCCTGTACCACCTTCGACGGTCCTCAGGAGTCATTCAGGTGTAGCTGCTTCAACCTCCTCCAGTACCTCAGGTAGTACTTATGCACTCACTAGCAGTAGTGGCACTGATGCTATAGAATGGATTATGGACTATGGTGCCACACATCATTTGTGTGGAGATATGGGTCAACTTACAGCATACAGACAAGTTCCTCCATAACGTACTGTGGTTGTTGCAGTTGGGACTCACTCCTCGATCACTGGTCAGGGGGAGATTAACTTGACACCATCTATGCATCTAAAGAATGTGTTGCATGCACCTGATTTCTCTATGAATTTGTTGTCAATTAGCCAGATTACAAAGAATTTACATTGTCGATTCATTTTTGACCCATCTTCTCTTGTTTTCAGGACATCCTTACGGGCAACGTGATTAGGTGTGGTCGTGAGCAGGGCAGTCTCTATCGCCTAGTTCGAGCTCCCTATACCGGAATCTCCTCTCTATCTGATGGACCTGTCTCACCATTTATGTGGCACCTGTGCTTTGGTTATCTACCACTTCAGAAACTATGTCGTGTTTTGCCCCAGATCTCGCCTCATACATCCTTTCAATGTGAGGCTTGCCAGTTGGGAAAGCATCATAGATCTACCTTTCCCAGTCGTCAGAGTCGGAGCAATGGCTCCATTTTTGAGTTGTTTCATGTCAATATTTGGGGTCCCAGTCGTATCCCTGATCATCAGGGGAACATGTTTTATCTTGTTGCTGTTGATGATTTTTCTCGTTTGTCTTGGGTCTTCTTATTAAAGAATAAATCTGATGCTGGGAATGTTATCAAAAATTTCTTAACTGAAATACGTAATGTCTTTTCTGCTTTTGTGAGAATTGTGAGAACTGATAATGCCTTGGAATTTTGTACTAATACTCTCTCCAATTATTTTTCCACCCAAGGAATTATTTATCAAACATCCTGTGCCTATACTTCCCAATAAAATGGAGTTGCAGAAAGGAAACATCGTCATTTGCTTGATGTCACTAGGGCGCTTCTCATTCAGAGTCGTGCTCCTTATTCTTTTTGGGACGATGCTGTTCTAACGACATATTATCTCATTAATCGCATGCCGTCGTCAGTCTTGGGTGAGAAGATTCCTTTTTCTATAGGCTTCCCTGAAAAGGAATTATTCTCACTTACTCCTCGTGTGTTTGGCTCAGTTGCCTTCGTCTACCAGTTGTCTCCAGGTATTGACAAGCTCTCTACTAGAGCTGTCAAGTGTGTCTTTGTCGGGTACTCCAGGACACAAAAGGGTACATGTGTTATGATCCGATGCGCATGAAGTATTACGTTAGTGCCGATGTCACCTTTTTCGAGTCCGTCATATACTTCTCCCCTACAGGTAATTGGTTGATGTCTTCAGACACTGATGAAGCCATATACATGCCACCACCACCATCACTTCCATCACCTACACCACAACCATCTCCTTAACACCACCTACGCCACCTCCACTTCCTATTACAGTCCCTGTTCCACCATTGCCACACCACTATACTCGTCGGCCTGCTTCTGCTCATGGTCATCACTCATCATCTAGCATGCATGAGGTATGTCCTGAGAATACAGTTTTTAATGATGGGTCTAATGGTTTACCTGAGCAGGATTCTTTACAGGGGACAGGTGCAGAGGCTGCTGATTTGGACCTGCCTATTGCGCTTCGGAAACAAAATTGTACCTGTGCATCATATCCTATAGCATCCATGGTTTCTTTTGATCTCTTGACTGGTGAAGTCAGGAATTTTGCTGTTGCACTATCTGCCGTGGCTATTCCACAGAATTATCAAGAGGCTTTGAAGGACAGTCGATGGCGTTTGGCTATGGAAGAAGAGATGGATGCTCTTCAATCGAGAGGCACCTAGAGCCTCGTCCGAGCTCCTACTGGCGTGTCTACAGTTAGCTGTAAATGGTTGTTTACAGTTAAGCAGAATGCGGATGGTAGCATCGAAAGATACAAGGCATGCCTGGTTGCACGAGGGTTTACACAGACATAGGGGGTGGATTATCTTGACACATTCTCACCAGTTGCTCGTCATTCCACTTTACGGATCCTTCTCCCTGTTGTAGTGATTCGTGATTGGCCGTTGTTTTAGTTAGACGTCAAGAATGCATTTCTATATGGTGATCTTCAGGAAGAAGTCTACATGCAACAACCACCTGGTTTTGCTGTTGAGAGGGAGTGCTCACAGGTGTGTAGACTTCATAAAGCGATCTATGGTCTTAAGCAGAGCCCTAGAGCTTGGTTCCAGAAGCTTTCAGACTTGTTTGAAAAACATGGGTACAAACGTTCAAATGTAGATCATTCCCTCTTTATACAGAAAACATCCAGAGTTATGATTGCGATTATGGTGTATGTTGATGATATCCTTATTACAGGATATGACATATAAGGAATCAAGAAGGCGAAAGAACTTCTGGGTTGAGAATTTGTCACCAAGGACCTTGGAGCCCTTAGATACTTTCTGGGACTGGAGTTTTCTAGAAATCAACAAGGGCTTGTGATGACCCAGAGGAAATATGTCACTAATTTGCTAAGTGACACAAGAATGCTTGGATGTCGACCTGCCGCCACACCTATGGATCCAAGCATGAAACTATTTGATGATGATACCGATGAGGTTGATAGGAGGAGATACATAGAGCTGGTAGGAAAACTCCTTTATGTTACCATTACCAGACCTGATATATCTTTTGCTATTAGTTGGGTGAGCCAGTTCATGGAGCAACCATGTTAGGTCCATATGGATGCTATACAGATGATATTCAGGTATCTTAAATCATCTCCAGGTGCAGGTCTATTGTTTAGGAAAGACAAGGAGGTCATCATCTCAGCATGCGTAGATGCAGATTATGCAGGGTATCCAAAGGATAGGAAGCCCACCACTGGATTTGTTGTATATGTTGGAGATTCTCTTGTCTCACGGAGGAGTAAGAAGCAAACTGTTGTAGCAAGATCTAGTGCTGAGTCTGAATATAGGGCTATGGCCCAGATCAGTACAGAAATGATGCAAGTTATAGCTGTTCTTACAGATCTATATATAGATATTCCCCTTTCTATGGTACTGGTATGTGACAATCAAGCTGCTATATTTATTGCAAATAAGCCAGCATTTCATGAATGAACCAAGCACATCGAGGTTGATTGCCACTATATACGAGATATGATTCAGAAGGGTTTTATTTCCACATCTCATGTCAACTCAGGGGACCAGACTGCAGATATCTTCACCAAGGCCTTACTCAGAGGACCGTTCCAGAAGTGCTTGTCCAAGCTGAGCATGATCGATATCTATGCTCCATCTTGAGGGGGAGTGTAGAGATATATTTATGTTATGTTATTTGTACTGTTTCCTAATTTCCTTCTTCTTATGAATGTCTTATGTAATTTACCCATAGGCTACTCTCCTATATAACAGAGCCTAGGGTTCATGGAATAAACAATTCAATGTCTTTTCCCAGCACAACAAAATACTCATAGAGAAGCTCCAAGTTTTGTGATTGCATTAAGCCCTTTGCAACGTATCCCCTTTCCAATAAGAATTAGACAATGCTCATGATGGCCAACTGATTGACATTATACACCTGGGCAGATCATGGTAATCTCGAGCAAGTGACCGTGAGGGAACCATTGGAAGCAGATTGATTGGTCTTTAGTTATCCATAGCAGTGATCTTAAGCATCTGGCACTCAGAAAGTCTAAGGCTCTGAACATAAGAAGTAGACTAAACTACAAGCAAGCATCTTTTGCACGACTCACATCCTAGCCTTGGGATAAGCCTTCACCCACCTCCGGAGTGAAAGAAGGCTGTTCTGAGACGTCATACTCTTTTGTAATGGTCATTGTTGGAGTAATTGATGTATGCGTCATATGTTGAGGAGATGGGTAAATGGATACCTCCAGGATCCATTTACCCCATCCAGTTGTTTAGTCCCACATCGTCCAGTGGCGGGACTTGGAGGCTCCAGAGAGGCTATATAAGGAGCCTCATACCTCCTGTATCCATTGAGAAAATGCAATGCATAACACGTCCCTTTGAAGGCTTCTCCCGTGGTTTCATCCCGCTCCTCACGGAGTAGGGTTCCACGTAAAATCATGGTGTTTCCATGTTTATCTTTTTCTTCTATGCTTTGTTTATCATTTCCACTTCCGCTTCCTATTTCCTAACATGGTATCAGAGTGGGTCGTTCTTGGTTGATTTTGGAGTTTTATTCTTGAAGTTTTTTTTAAGATCAGTCAAGTTTGTTGATTATTGGAGATTCAATTATCATGATCTTATTCTAGGGTTTAGATGTAACCTTAGAAACTATTTTTTGTTCATCTCGGCGGTTGTGCAGAACTCCATTCAAGTTCCAGACCCCAGGCAATTTTTTTTCTATTCCATTCAAGTTCCAAGCGGTCCAGGCAGAAGCCCTCGCGTACAACCTGATGTCCAGCGGCATGGCGCCGCCCCTGGCAACTCCAAGTCCATGCCTAATGTCCAGCGGCATGGCGCTTCCCTCAGGCAACTCCAAGTCCAAGCCACCGCGGCGCTCCTTCGTGAGGGGCATCCTCCAAGCGGCGAGCCCTAGCCGCAGTAAACAACTGCCCGAGCGGCGGGCCCTACCCGCCAGCGCGATGAAAGTTGGTCGTCTGGATGGAAGGGGGGGGGGGGGAGCCTTAGCTACGAAGGCGTCCGGGGAGTTGTACAGAGTGGTGGAGCTGGGGATCCTCTTTGGGCTGTGGTATCTATTCAACATTTACTTCAACATTTACAATAAGCAGATATTGGAGGCGTTTCCATTCCTGATCACAATATCTGCATCTCAGTTCATCTTTAGCTCTCTTTTTTCAATCTTCATGTGGTTGACAGGACTGTATAAGAGACAAAAGATTTCAATGTCAATGGTTCTGGCAATCCTTCCTCTAGCGGCTGTGCATTCGTTAGGGAATTTTTGTACTAACATTAGTCTTGGGAAGGTCAGTGTATCGTTTATGCATACCATCAAGGCAATGGAACCGTTTCTCACTGTTGTCCTTTCAGCCATGTTTGTCGGGGAGATGCCCAGTTTCTTGGTTCTGAGTTCCCTTGTCCCAATAGTTGGTGGTGTGGCATTGGCTTCTCTAACTGAAGCCTCTTTTAATTGGTATGGGTTTTGGAGTGCAATGGGCTCAAATTTTTTTAATCAATATCGGAATGTGTTGAGCAAGAAATTGATGGTCAATAACGAGGAGTCCTTGGACAACATAACCATGTTATCAATAATAACAATCATGTCATTGATACTATCAGCACCAGTAGCATATATTGTTGAGGGCATCAAGTTTACCCCTACTTATCTGCAGTCTATGGGATTGAATGTTCAGGATATTTACGTAAGAGCTTTATTGGCTGGCATTTCCTTTCATGCTTATCAGCAGATCGCATACATCAATTACTCCAACAGTCATCATTCACGTTCATTTCTTGATTTGACCTTCCCGACTCGACCACCGGATCAAAAGTAGACTATTTTTCTCTTATCAAGAAATTCCCCAAAATCAAGTACCTATTGCGACCTTGCAAAACAACTCCTATGCTTGATCACCATCCTTCGCCGATTTTCTGGCACCTCTATCCCTTTATCATCTCTCTTCTGTATTTCTATTTTTTCTTGGATGCGTTATGCTTCTTCTTAGTCAAAACTAATTCTCTAGTTTGATATTTTTTTTCTAAATATCAGAAGGAATTAAGTTGGATTTCATTTTCAGGAATGCTTTTTTCCAGGTGTACGCTAGATAGAATGCAAAGACAAATAAAAAAATTTCATTCTATTATTCTATTGTTCTTAGTCTACAAATATCCAAAATTTTTGAGGCTCACCACTTTATAGATTGTTCGCAGCATATGAACAATAATCAATTTTAGCATGGATGGTTTGTAGGTGAACCCTTCTCTCTAATTCATTCAGGATAGCTATTTCTTTTCTATCAATACACCATGCAATTTTTAGTCGTATTCCTTTGAACCAACATAACAAAATCATGCTTAACAGTCTGCTCCGACTTATTGAACATCAATGACATCTCTTTTAAGACTTAATTGCCGGCCTCATCCGTAGAATAATGGGTTCCTTGTCTATAACAATATATCACTATATCTGACATTCTTTTCCAGAATTGGTGAGGTTATTGATGAAGATGTACTCCATACAAGGACACCTTTTGTTGCCTGTACACAACAATGCTTTGCAGTCAAAGCTGGGATTGATGGACTTTTGGATGTGGCTCGTCGTTCTTTTTGTGATACCAGCGAAGGTCCTTATTTTGTATAGTTCAATTACGATTATTAAAATAAAAAAAATGACAAAATTGTCTTTACAGCTATACACAATCTTGCCAGCAAGTATCGAGAAGAATTTGGGTTAGCTAATATGAAAATACCTTTTAATAGCCGTCAAGGCTTTTACTTCAGCATCCCCTTGAAAGACATGAATGTGGGCCTGCCTAGCAAATTTATACAGGTAAAATAGTTATTTAGTTGAACCAGGAAGAGTTAGAAGTGAATTGCAATAGTTTTTCTGCTGCCAGGTTACTAAACATGGAAAAAGTGTGCATTGTTCCACTCTTGAGCTTGCCGCTGTAAGTTTTCTTGTTATAAATATTTCTATTCATACTTTAAGCATTTGGTTTGATCCTCTACAAAACACACGACATCTATACAATATACTAAAGCTGAATTCCTTTCCCAGCTTTCAAAAATTCAATATGTTGCAATCTCTCCTCCCCTCCTTCCACTATTTGCACTATTGATCTCTCTCTTTTTTTGAGGAACACTCTTGATCTCTCTCGCCCCATCTCTCCTCCCACTGTCCATCTTTCTCTTCCCCTCTCTTTCTCTAATCAGGAGATGCTCTCCAACTATCTCCCCCCTCTCTCTCGGCACCCATGCCACTCTCCCTCTATTACTTCTCACACATGTCTCTCCCTCGCTCCCCGCGAATGCCTCTCTCCCCTCCACTCCCTTTATCAAATTGAAAAAAAGTGCAATTATTTTTAGGGTTTCTTTCCAGCAAAACTTTCTTCATGTAATTGTTTTTATTAATATCGAATCAGTGATTGTACATATATATTTATTCTTCAGGTATCACATTATATCTCTTTTGTTTCTATTGCAGATCTAAGTTGTTAGGTGTGTGTATATTTCTATAGCCATGTTATTATTCTATTTTTCATTATTAAAAAATATTTCTTTAGAAAATTTAATTCTCATGAAACTTCATTTTCCTACTATTTTAAGTAAATGCATTAAATGTGCCGTCTTTATATGCCTCTCATGTAATTAACCCAAGGCTTTTCTCCTATATAAGAGAGTCCTATGGTCCCTTCTAATGTAAGCAATTCTTTTCCCTCAACAATATATGTTTCAAAATATCTACTTCCTCTCCCTAGCATTACAATCCTACCTTATCCCTACAAAAAATTTGTTTGTAGTGCTATCCAGATACAAAAAAAGATCACATGCTTAAATACTTGGTACCGCTCTCAACAATGTTCTGTGGTGTCGTTATGTGGTGCTTCCTTCTCGATGGTGCTACTTTCTCAAGGTGTCCACACATGATTTCTGTTCCCGTTGCCTTCTTGGGTTATGTAGCATTTGTTAATTATTTGTGGGCCTTACATATCTAGAGCCAACAGGGTAGGTGTCATCTAGATGTTATACCCTCTTTTTCCTTAAAAAATATCTACAGCCAAGCTTTTTTCGCTACTTTAGGTCTTTTTCTAGTTCAGTCAAGCTTTTTGGAACTGGAATATCTGCAGTCCAACAGCTTTACACCTTTATTGGAAATTATATGCAGCAGTTGTCTCAGTTCGAGAGCCCGAGAAAGAATCAGTACTTGGATTTTCGTAAACAACTGGAACTATTTGGAGACTTGAAAAGGGGGCTGATATCCGTATCTGTAATGGGTACTATGCCCACACGGGCCACACCAACCTTTCTCCAGTGGTTCCCTGTAATAGAGAAACCGCAGCCAACAAGCTTTGTAATAAAATATGCTTTTCCTTTTCTTTCAGCAGTTGTTGGTTATTTGCTAACAATAACCAATAAATTGGGTTTTCGATGAAGCGATATTTACTAGCTTGGTTGTTCCATATTTCGTTTATTTTTATTACACCTGGGTTTATAACTCTTTATTTCTTGTGGTGGCACAAGATAAAATTGATATTGGGCATAATGTGAAGATGGACAATCATCCTCTCCAAATCACCACAATCATATTGATTACAGATAACCGTCTGATTTGGGTTACCGCTGGTCATGGGTGGAATAGACTGATAAGTGGACACAATCCAAAGCCTAATGATCCAGACCTTCCTGGCAGAAGAAAATCAAGTATAGACTTGGATTGTCAACTCAGCCACAAGTGATATCCAACAACTTATCCTTCAGAAGAGACCGGCTCGTGATACATGGATGGTTCTTGAAAAAACTTGTATGGTCAAAGTAAGGACATGCAAATTTATCAAATGACTTATGAAACTTATATACTCTGACAACATGTGCTATCTATTGCAACTTATTACGATGATCAAATGTCTAAATTGGAAGATTTAGACTACCCTATGGAGGAGTCCTGGAAATACAAAACATATCAGAAAATTTTATGGGATTAAGAGTTGAAGAAGACGTCCTTTATCTTCCTCGATGATTTGAACTCCGTTATTGAAATGTCATGGGCCAAATTCTAAATTCAGGGACCATTTTGAGCATTGAGGAAGTCTATCATCAAACGGAGACTGAAAAACAAAGAAGGCTTATGGTGGCTAATCCTTTTGCTAAACTCAAGAACACTAGGCGATCTACACTTGCCTCTTGGGAGAACAAAAAAAGGGAAGCTGAACAAGAAATGCAGCCATTGTAAAAAGCTCACATTTTGTTGATTTTTTTGGAAGCTCCGTATAGAGGAGCCATCTAGAAACCGGTATAAACAGAAAACCAAGCAGATGCTAATGTCTCTGAATAGGCTAGTGGAAATAAGTAGAAAACCAGTCCCAAGCAAATTCAAAAACATTAGGTTTATCTTAGCAAGAGAAGCATTTAGGAAGAAGGATTTGACAAGGCCCACATCCGAAATGCTCTCGTAGCTATTGCTAAGTAGAAAGGTAATTACGAGAACATTAACGAGTATAAAGAGTAGATAATAGATTGTGGTGCCATTAAATATGACATGTGATCCAAATCTCTTTAGGGTTTACACAGATACAAGGCACGCCTGGTTGCATGAGGGTTTACACAGACATACGGGGTGGATTATCTTGACACATTCTCACCAGTTGCTCGTCATTCCACTTTACAGATCCTTCTCTCTGTTGTAGTGATTAGAGATTGGCCGTTGTTTCAGTTAGACGTCAAGAATGCATTTCTATATGGTGATCTTCAGGAGGAAGTCTACATGCAACGACCACATGGTTTTGCTGTTGAGGGGGAGTGCTCACAGGTGTGTAGACTTCATAAAGCGATCTATGACCTTAAGCAGAGCCCTAGAGCTTGGTTCCAGAAGCTTTCAGACTTGTTTGAAAAACATGGGTACAAACGTTCAAATTTAGATCATTCCCTCTTTATACAGAAAACATCCAGAGGTATGATTGCAATTCTGGTGTATGTTGATGATATCCTTATTACAGGATATGACATACAAGGAATCAAGAGGGCGAAAGAACTTCTGGGTTGGAATTTGTCACCAAGGACCTTGGAGCCCTTGGATACTTTCTGGGACTGGAGTTTTCCAGAAATCAACAAGGGCTTGTGATGACCTAGAGGAAATATGTCATTGATTTGCTAAGTGACACAAGAATGCTTGGATGTCGACCTTCTACCACACCTATGGATCCAAGCATGAAACTATATGATGATGATACCGATGAGGTTGATAGGAGGAGATATAGAGAGATGGTAGGAAAACTCCTTTATGTTACCATTACCAGACTTGATATATCTTTTGCTGTTAGTCGGGTGAGCCAGTTCATGGAGCAACCATGTCAGGTCCATATGGATGCTATACAGATGATATTCAGGTAACTTAAATCATCTCTAGGTGCAGGTCTATTGTTTAGGAAAGACAATGAGGTCACCATCTCAGCATGCGTAGAAGCAGATTATGCAGGGTGTCCAAATGATAGGAAGTCCACCACTGGATTTGCTGTAAATGTTGGAGATTCTCTTGTCACATGGAGGAGCAAGAAGCAAAATGTTGTAGCCAGATCTAGTGCTGAGTCTGAATATAGGGCTATGGCCCAGGTCAGTACAGAAATGATGTGGGTTAAAGCTGTTCTTACAGATCTATATATAGATGTTCCCCTTCCTATGGTACTGGTATGTGACAATCAAGCTGCTATATTTATTGTAAATAATCCAGCATTTCATGAATGAACCAAGCACGTCGAGGTTGATTGCCACTATATACGAGATATGAATCAGAAGGGTTTTATTTCCACATCTCATGTCAGCTCAGGGGACCAGACTGCAGATATCTTCACCAAGGCCTTACTCAGAGGGCCGTTCTAGAAGTGCATTTTCAAGCTGAGCATGATCGATATCTATGCTCCATTTTGAGGGGGAATTTAGAGATATATTTATGTTATGTTATTTGTACTGTTTCCTAATTTCCTTCTTCTTATGAATGTCTTATGTAATTTACCCATAGGCTATTCTCCTATATAAGAGAGCCTAGGGTTCATGGAATAAACAATTCAATGTCTTTTCCCAACACAACAAAATACTCATAGAGAAGCTCCAAGTTTTGTGATTGCATTAAGCCCTTCGCAACGGATTCCCTTTCCAATAAGAATTAGACAATGCTCATGATGGCCAATTGATTGACATAATACACCTGGGCAGATCATGGTAATCTCGAGCAAGTGACCGTGAGGGAACCATTGGAAGCAGTTTGATTGGTCTTTAGTTATCCATAACAGTGATCTTAATAATCTGGCGCTCAAAAAGTCTAAGGCTCTGAACATAAGAAGTAGACTAAACTACAAGCAAGCATCTTTTGCACGACTCACATCCTAGCCTTGGGATAAGCCTTCGCCCACCTCCGGAGTGAAAGAAGGCTGTTCTGAGACGTCATACTCTTTTGTAATGGTCATCATTCACGTTCATTTCTTGATTTGACCTTCCTGACTCGACCACCGGATCAAAAGTAGACTATTTTTCTTTTATCAAGAAATTCCCCAAAATCAATACCCATTGCGACCTTGCAAAACAACTCCTATGCTTGATCACCATCGTTCGCCGATTTTCTGGAACCTCTATCCCTTTATTATATCTCTTCTGTATTTCTATTTTTTCTTGGATGCGTTATGCTTCTTCTTAGTCAAAACTAATTCTCTAGTTTGGCATTTTTTTTCTAAATATCAGAAGGAATTAAGTTGGATTTCATTTTCAGGAATGCTTATTTCCAGGTGTACACTAGATAGAATGCAAAGACATAAAAAAATTTCATTCTAATTTTACTGTTCTTCATCTACAAATATCCAAAATTTTTGAGGCTCACCACTTTATAGATTGTTCGCAGCATATGAACAATAATCAATTTTAGCATGGATGGTTTGTAGGTGAATCCTTCTCTCTTGTTCATTCAGGATAGCTATTTCTTTTCTATCAATACACCATGCAATTTTTAGTAGTATTCCTTTGAACCAACATAACAAAATCATGCTTAACAGTATGCTCCGACTTATTGAACATCAATGACATCTCTTTTAAGACGTAATTGCCGGCCTCATCCGTAGAATAATGGGTTCCTTGTCTATAACAATAGATCGCTATATCTGACATTCTTTTCCAGAATTGGTGAGGTTATTGATGAAGATGTACTCCATACAAGGACACCTTTTGTTGCCTGTACACAACAATGCTTTGCAGTCAAAGCTGGGATTGGACTTTTGGATGTGGCTCGTCGTTCTTTTTGTGATACCAGCAAAGGTCCTTATTTTGTATAGTTCAATTACGATTATTAAAATAAAAAAATGACAAAATTGTCTTTACTGCTATACACAATCTTGCCAGCAAGTATCGAGAAGAATTTGGGTTAGCTAATATATAAATACCTTTTAATAGCCGTCAAGGCTTTTACTTGAGCATCCCCTTGAAAAACATGAATGTGGGCCTGCCTAGCAAATTTATACAGGTAAAATAGTTATTTAGTTGAACCAGGAAGAGTTAGAGGTGAATTGCAATAGTTTTTCTGCTGCCAGGTTACTAAACATGGAAAAAGTGTGCATTGTTCCACTCTTGAGCTTGCCTCCGTAAGTCTTCTTGTTATAAATATTTCTGTTCATACTTTAAGCATTTGGTTTGATCCTCTACAAAACACACGACATCTATACAATATACTAAAGCTGAATTCCTTTCCCAGCTTTCAAAAATTCAATATGCGGCAATCTCTCCTCCCCTCCTTCCACTATTTGCACTATTGATCTCTCTTTTTTTTTGAGGAACACTCTTGATCTCTCTCACCCCATCTCTCCTCCCACTGTCCATCTTTCTCTTCCCCTCTCTTTCTCTAATCAGGAGATGCTCTCCAACTGTCTCCCCCTTCTCTCTCGGCACCCATGGCACTCTCCCTCTATTACTTCTCACACATGTCTCTCCCTCGCTCCCCCCGAATGCCTCTCTCCCCTCCACTCTCTTTATCAAATTGAAAAAAGTGCAATTATTTTTAAGTTTCTTTCCAGCAAAACTTTCTTCATGTAATTGCTTTTATTAATATCGAATCGGTGTTGTACATATATATTTATTCTTCAGGTATCACATTATATCTCTTTTGTTTCTATTGCTGATCTAAGTTGTTAGGTGTGTGTATATTTCTAAAGCCATGTTATTATTCTATTTTTCATTATTAAAAGATATTTCTTCATAGAAAATTTAATTCTCATGAAACTTCATTTTCCTACTATTTTAAGTAAATGCATTAAATGTGCCGTCTTTATTTCTATTTTTTTGATCTATTAAACAAATAAATTGAGATGAGTTGTAATGGGGAAGTAGGTATCGAATAAAATATTTACCACCTCCTTTCATGTTCTCACATTTTGAAGTTAACGATAACAACTCAAGTGGGTTTCAAAACTAAGATAAGAACATGATTTGTGATTTTCATTGTCCGTAAGGCATAAAAAATATGGTAACACATATCCATATTTGTATCTATCTATTTGCATCCATGTATCATTGAAGTCAAATTTGAAGTATTTGGATCTTGTGGTGCAAATGATTATCCAAAATTACATGATATTAAAATACATTTTATTCTATCTCCTTTAAATAAATTAAATAATACCATCATAAGGCACATCTTTTCAACATTTTTTTATAGAGAACTTACAATTTGTCATCAACTATTGTTGAGAGAAATTTTATTCATAACATAAAAGAGATCCCAGGGCTCTCTTATGTAGGAGAAGAGCCATGGGTTAATTACATAAGTGATACCCAAAGAAAACATAACATGTAAATATAATACGGTGATAAATAAACATCTCAATACTCCCCCTCGAGCTGGAGCATAAATATCAATCATGCTCAGCTTGGAACAACATCTCTGAAATGGACCTCTGGCCAGTGCCTTCGTGAAGATATCTACAGTCTGATCTCCTGTGGAAACATGAGAGGTGGATATAAGTCCTTTCTGGATCATGTCTCTAGTGTAGTGACAATCCACCTCGATATGCTTTGTCCGCTCATGAAACGCATGGTTGTTGGTTATAAATAAAGCTGCTTGATTATCACATAAAAGCTTCATAGGAAGAGACACCTCAACAGTAAGGTCGGTTAATAAAGATCTGACCCACATCATTTCTGTACATCCTTGTGCTAAGCCCTGTATTAGACTCAAAACTAGATCTAGCCACCACAGTCTGCTTCTTGCTTTTCCATGAAACAAGTGAACTACCTATAAAGATAGCGAAACCAGAAGTCGACTTTCTGTCCCTGGAACAACCAGCATAGTCTGCATCTGCACATCTTGTCACCTCAAGTGATGCATCCCTACTGAACAAAAGGCCAGAGCCAGGTGAAGTCTTCAAATACCTCAAGATCATGTGTACGTCATCCATATGTACCTTCCTGGGTTGCTCCATGAACTGACTGACTTTGCTAACTGCAAAAGCAATATCCGCCCTGGTAATGGTGGCGTATAGGAGCTTCCCAACAAGCTCTCTATATCTCCTCCTATCATATTCTTCGGTGTCCTCATCATACAATCTCATGCTTGCATCCATAGGAGTAGAAGCAGGTTTGCACCCTGTCATGCCTGTCTCAGATAGGAGGTCCATCACAAATTTCATTTAATTCATCACGAGTCCACGTTGATTCCTGGTGAACTCTAATCCAAGAAAGTAGCGAAGATTGCCAAGGTCCTTAGTCACAAACTGCTGACCAAGGAACTCCATGGCGGTAAGAATACCCTGCTCATCATCTCCTGTAATGACAATATCATCCACATAAACAAGAATAGCCACGATACCTCTAGGTGTCCTTTGTACAAACAGTGAGTGGTCCGTAGTAGACCACACGAACCCCTTTTTCTCTATCAACTCCGATAACTTTTGATACCAAGCTCTCGGACTCCGCTTCAGGCCATAAATCGCCTTGTGAAGGCAGCATACCTTCTGAGACTCCCCCTCAGTAGCAAATCCTGGTGGCTGTTGCATATATACTTCCTCATGGAGATCCCCATAGAGAGAGGCATTCTTGACATCAAGTTGATACAGAGGCCAGTCCCTGGAAACAGCAACAGATAACAGAATGCGTAGTGTTGAATGTCTTGCTACTGGAGAAAATGTGTCCTGATAATCTACCCCATAGGTTTGGGTGAACCCCCGAGCCACAAACCTTGCTTTGAATCGATCGACACTGCCATCGGTCCTTTGCTTGACCGTGAATATCCATTTGCAGCTCACAATAGATGCTATTGGTGGAGGTGAAACAATGCTCCATGTGCCATGTGATCGCAGAGCCACCATCTCTTCTTCCATAGCAAGGCGCCACCTACTGTCCTGGAGCGCCTCCTGATACGTCCGTGGGATAGTAACGGCAGATAGTCCCACTATAAACTTCTTGTAGTCCTCTGACAGATGATCCAAGGAAACATGTGCAGCCATTGGGTAAGTAGCACATTGGCGACGAGGTTTCCTTAGAGCAAATGGTATCTCCAGGTCATCGGCCTCACCGTCCTCTGGAATTAACTATTCCTGTTCATCAATAAAATCTACAGTGCCATCAGTAGAAATAATATGTTCCTGACATACCTGAGGTATGGTGGATGATGTGGTAGGCGCATGAGCCGAGGGGCGAGTAGAAGACATGCGAGTATAAACATGGGGTAAGAAAGTAGGTTCTTTGGGTGGAGGTGGAGGTGGCGGTGGGGGTGGTGGTGTAGGTGGTGAAGACCGTTGGACATTACAAGGAGCGGATGGAGGTGGAAGAACCACAACATCTTCTCTGGATCCAGTATTAGACAACCTGTCACCTGTAGGAGAGAAATACATAATAGATTCAAAAAAAGTAACATCAGCGCTGACATAGTATTTTCTCCCAATAGGATCAAAACATCTATACCCTTTTTGGGTACGAGAATAACCAACAAAGACACATTTGATAGCTCTAGGTGAGAGCTTGTCACAACCAGGAGTAAAGTCATGGACAAAAGCTACCGATCCAAAATACGAGGTGTAAGTGTGAAGAGTTCCTTCTCGGGAAATGCAATAGAGAAGGGACTCTTCTCTCCAAGAATGGTGGATGGCATGCGATTTACCAAGTAACAGGCGGTTAGGACGGCATCCTCCCAGAAGGAATGAGGTGTACTGCTGTGAATCAACAAGGTCCTCGTGATGTCTAAGAGGTGACGATGTTTGCCTTCTGCAACCCTATTTTGCTGTGATGTATAAGTACAGGAAGTCTGATGAACTATACCCAGAGACTGGAGAAATTCTGCCAAATGAAGAGTAGAAAATTCCAAAGCATTGTCGGTACGAATGTATTTAACTTTAGCAGAAAAAATGTTGTTGATCTCAATAAGAAAAGTTTTAGTTATAGCACCTGCATCAGACTTATGTTTAAGCAAGAAAACCCAAGAAAGTCTAGAATAATCATAGACAACAACCATATAAAATCTATGCCCTTGATGATCAGGAACACGACTTGGACCCCAAATGTCAAAATGAAACAACTCAAAGGACCGATTACTACTACGACTTGGACGACTCGGAAAGGAGGAGCGATGGTGTTTCCCAAGCTGACAAGCTTCACAGTCCAGAGTAGTACGAGGAGATAGTTGCGGGAGAACACGTCTCATCTTTTGGAGAGGAAGGTGGCCAAAGCGAAGATGCCACAGAAAAGGTGAGGCAGATCCAAAGGGAATAGAGGCCGCCCCAACACATGATTGAACAACAAGTTTGTATAATCCTCTCTGCTCACGGCAATGAATAATCATCCTGCCATTTAGTATGTCCTGAAACATAAGAGAGGAGGGGTCAAAAATGGCACAACAGTGTAAATCTTTTGTAATATGGCTAATAGACAAAAGATTCATTTGAAAGTCTGGAGCATGTAGAACATTCTGAAGACGTATAGAAGGGGCTAAAACAATCTCCCCCAGACCAACAATGGGTAGCCGAACTCCATTGGCTATGATTATGGATCGTCCAGGAGCAATGACCGCGTATGAAGAAAATAGTGTCCGATCTCCACACATGTGCTGAGACGATCCAGAATCCGCAATCCAATCTGTCACATCAGAACTGCTGCTACTGGTAAGCACATATGAAATACCTGATGAACTGGGTAGTGCTCTGGCGGTGGCCGCTGCATCTGATGGTCCTGCAGTCTGAGTCACAGGAGTAGTCACCATTTCTCGAAGTCTCGTGACAAGATCGTCAAAGCGTGCATCAGTAGTAGGTGCAGGTGAAGAGTCAGTCTGCTCCGCAACACGTGCAGACGCCGGAAAGCCATGCTTGTGAAAGCATGTCTCCTTTGAGTAGCCAGGACGACGACAATAAGAACATGGACAACGCTGACGGCCTCCGCCTCTACCACGAGGTCCACGACCACTGAACGGGGATGCACTGCCTCATCCACGAGAAGCAGCCATAGCCGAGGAAGTCGGCTGTGGCGTGGATGTAGGTGTGCTAATAATCCTGCTCAGCCGCTTGTAGACCTCCTCCATTGGTGGTATGGTCTCGCCAGTTAGAAGTTGAGTACGAGCGGCATCGTACTCCGAGTCAAGAGAGGACAGGAAAACGCCAGTCATAGTGGCATTCCGATACGCCTGCTGTTGTTCCACGCTGGTAGTGATAGGCATGAAGCTATGGAGTCGTTCAAACATGCCTCTCAGATGTGAAAAGTGGGCATGTAAAGGTCGACCATTTTGCTTGGTCGAGAAAATGTCGAACTGAAGTTGGAGTATCTTGCTTTCATTTTTCGCTTGTCCATAGGTTGCAGCCAATATGTCCCGCATGGCCTTTGCAGTTGGCTGATTGACAATATCATTGGCAATCTCTGTGCTAAGCATCCCAGAGAGCCATATACGAGCATATGCATCATCTTGCTTCCATGATGCGTTGGCCCCAGTCTTGTCCACCAGCTCTGAATCGGTCAGAATATGCTCCTTGTTGTGGCATTGCATCAAGGTACGAAACTGCATGGAGCATAACTCGTAGTTGGTCCCGTCCATCTTAATGATAGGTGACGGTCCTTTGAAGGCACCGGAAGAGGAGAACACATCACCCTTGATTTCTGACATTCTTTAATACGCCAAACTGTGGAACAAGAGAGGAATATCTTGAAAAAATCTTGTCTACAACATCAAATGAGGGATGATGTGTATTTGTAGACTTATACACTCATCGCTAATGCTGTGTTTGTGGTCGAAGGCCGCAAATGAAGGGAGAAATCAGACTGTATCACCCTTCGCAGATCAGTCCAAACTTCGACGCACGTGAACACGGGTCCGCTGGACTCAAACGGGGACCCGGGGCCGCATATGGTGTGCCTAACCCCTTGTGAATCAATTTACAGCGCCTACGGAGGCAAAGGAACGTCGCTGGGGCCTCGCCGGGCTGCTGCGAGGCGGCAGCGACTGCTGGGGGCGGCGGCCTCGGTGCTGGAATGGGTTGGCGGCGGCGCCTGGAGGGTTGCGGCGGCACTGTAGGCTGCCCGGAGGCGCGAGAAGGGGCGCGGAGGAGCGCGCAGGGGCGCGGCGGTACGCGGAGGCGTGCGGAGAGTGCGGGGAGAGGCCGACGGGTGTGGCTAGGGTTAGGGTTTTGGTTCGAGAACCCCAGTCTAGGACCGTTGCTCTGATACCATGTTGAGAGAAATTTTATTCATAACATAAAAGAGATCCTGGGGTTCTCTTATATAGGAGAAGAGCCATGGGTTAATTACATAAGTGATACCCAAAGAAAACATAACATGTAAATATAATACGGTGATAAATAAACATCTCAACAACTATAAATATTTGAAGGCACTAAAAATATTGTTTAATTAAATATACCTTTCTTTAATTAATAGTTTGGATTATTACATTACATGAATATTATACTTTGTAGTAGCCTATTGTTATATACCTTTTCTCTCCCGCTTCCACCCTCTCTATCTCCTCTCTCTGCAACCATTATTTTATATTACCTAAATACCTTTCTCTCCCCACCTTTTGTGCACCCACATAAGCAGTTGTACACAATGTTACATAATTATGTATGTTAAAAATAAACATGATGGTGGACACCATTTTTTTATTTTAGAGATATAATTACTTTATATTGATATCTAAGTTGGAAATGAATATTTATGTTTTTAAACATGCATGACATATATTAATTTAAATATAATATTATATTAATATAGATGTTGCTGTACTTGGTGATATATATATTATGCCCACAGACAAATAGTATAACTTCTAACATATAATAATGGTTTACCCCTAATGATTCCTCACCAACTCTTTTCTTCTAACGTTTTTTGTATTTTTTGCTAAATATATCTTATTTTATCCGTAGTCATATTTTAAGGTTAACGGTTATTCATTACTCTCACAATACCATTATAAAATTGTGCTATATCAATCTGAAGTGAGTATGAGCATGTTAGAAAACGAGAATGCGGAAGCGTAATATCAGAGAAATATAATAAGAACAATAGAGAACACTAGGATTTTTACGTGGAACCCTACTCCGTGAAGAGTGGGAGGAAATCATGGGAGGATACCTCAAAGGGTTGATTCTTCTATCAAAGTTTCTCATCTGATACAATGGGTCCGGGGCTTCTTATATTGCCTCCATTGACCCTCCAAGCCCCACAGATAGTAGATGTGGGACTAAACCACTGGTTGTTGTAAGGGATCCAATTACCATCTACACAAGTGATACATATACTCCAACATTCACTCTCAAGCTGGAGCATGCAATGCTCAGCTTGGACACATAGAAATAAATCGATCAAACTCACAATACAAGACACTGTAGACAATATCAATTCAATGCGTACACAACTGTCGGTTGCTGTCGAGGACGTTGCTTCTCATGTCGTGCAGGTGTGGAGGAATAAATGGACTGGAGTGTGAGTCAAACCGAGTCTCCTCATCGGAGAACATGTGCTCTGTATTGCATCTGCCAGAGTCACAAAAACTAAATGAGGCTCCGCGTCGGAGTCCTCTGGCTTGCCACATGTAGATTACCGAATCATGCGGATAACTACTCCATCTCTGAAGATCCGGATTGAAAGTTGTGGAAACATCCTCGTCAGAGCCCATGGTTGCTGGAGAATGGAGTCTGAAAGTCTCCTCGTTGAAGTACTGGGTATCTCCCACATTGGCTCAGAGAATGTGATCTCTACTCTAGAGTTCCTATGAAACCACATGGAAACCCTAGGCCACAATGGCATAGAGAATGTGATCTCTACTTTGGAGTCCTTATGGATCACATGAAAACTCCTAGACCAAAAAACAAGGATAGAGATCACTCAAATAATTATCGCAAACTTGTGCGAACTGAAGACTCAGAACCAATCTGAACGCCGATTCTGAATCTGAAAATTTGTGGAGTCTGAAATCTGACCGGATAGAAATGTTTAGGTTTTGACAGAAGTATACACATGCGTGATTTTTAAACCGACGACACATCGTATCCAAGATGTAATGTTCGTACGGAGGATCTGGATCAACTGTTTCTCGACTGTGCTACTCGAGTATGGTGTGGGATAGCGTGTAAAGACCTTGGCTTTGAGCAAAGAGCTTGACCGACTTTTGGAGTTGCATCAGGGCTGTGTGCAGTAAGTCGTAGGACTGTGGTGGACATTTTTCATATGTGGACAATCTGGTGTGCTAGAAATAAGCTCATATTTCATGGTCAGCGATACTATCTTGATAATGTAATTGAGCATGCCAATGGCCTCTCTATGACCTGGTCACATAAAAGGCCATATCAGCGATATATCGCCGATATATTGGTTTTGACAGGATAGGGGTATCGAAATCACCTAGTATATCTTTTTACAGGGATATCGGCAATATATCACCGATATCGGTAAAAAATGACTGGATTCGGTATAAAAAATTCTGGATATCGATCGATATCGCCGATATTTCGCCGATATCTCTATATATCCATGCTATTATTCGTGCAAGATTGATTGCACTACTTTTCTAGCTACTCCCAGTACTAAAACACATATCTAGCTATACCTAGTATTAAGACACAATGACTTATATATATTGTTTCGGGTACTGGTAGGGTATGATGCGACAGGAGGGTGCATACAATGCTTCTTCAACTTGAAGTATATTTGCAAGTTATTTCATGTTGTAAAGACTTGGAATGAAATCTGTTTTGAATATCTATAAGTCAATTCTTCAAAAAAATATTTATAAGTCAAGAATCAACATTAATATCGATATGTTTGAAATGATCAATATATGCGATATAAGCTTCATAGACGACTGATATACGTGATCTAAGAGTATATTTGTAAGTTATTTAGTGATCTAAGAACTTGGATGAACTCCATTTTCAATATATATAGGTCAACAACTAACAATACCAACGATACGTTCGATATGTTCATATTCATATTCGTATTTGTATCCATATTCGTATCTTTCAAAAATCAAATATTTGTATTCGTATCCCAAAAAAATTGAACATTCTTATTCACACTCATATGCGTTAAAATTGAGGATGTTATATTCGATTCGAATTCGGAGAATGTTAAACATTTATATTCATATTCACATTCGTATTCTCTCGATACGAGAAAATAACATCCATATCATCTATTTGACGAATCCATATACGAACGGATACAAATATATTTGCACATCCTTATTTGGCATACCCCTCGTACAATTATTGTTGAGATTATTATATATCTTTGGTTTTATTTTTTCTATTCATTTCTTAATGTACTTCTCTTGCTATTTACCCTAGGACTTTTCTCCTATATAAGAGAGCCCTGGGGTCTTATAAAGATCAAGCGATTCATTTTCTTCAACATGGTATCGGAGGAACGGTCCTAGACCAGAATTCCTGTATCATCCCACCCTAACCCTCCATGCCCCCTCCCCCCCCGATCGGCAAGGCTTCCTCAGGCCCACGGGCAACACCTCCCTCCCTCGCCGACAACACTCGCACCACCCAACCCTCCCGCACCGTGCATCTGCATGCTGCGCGCATCTACACCCCGCACCCTGCGCGCATTTGCGCCCCGTGCCCTGCACGCTACGTGTATCTGCGCCAAGCGCCCTACGTGCATCTACGCCAAGTGCATCTTGCGTGCATCTTGCGTGCACCTGCGTGAATCTATGTGCATCTGCGTGCACCTGCGCCAACGTGCACCGCTGCCCTTTGTACCCGTGCTCTGTCTGTCGTTATTTTCAACATATAAATCACGACTTCAGCCCCTAACCTACAACAAGAGATGAAGATTGTTGTATGAGTCTACAGATACAACCAATTCTCTGTATGTGATTGTGTATACACATTCATAGCAGTCTACTCCTCAGTTTTGTTCCAGATATCGGCGTTCTTGCTACCATGTCAGAGAACAAGGGTGATGTTTTTTCATCGTCTGGTGCCTTCAAGGGCCCGACTCCCATCGTGAAGATGGATGGAAGCAACTATGAGTTGTGGTCCATGCAGTTTCACAACCTGATGCAGTGCCATAACAAGGAGCACATTCTGACTGATCCAGAGCCAGAGGACAAGACTAGGGCTAATGCTTCTTGGAAGCAAGATGGTGCCTATGCTCACATTTGGCTCTCCGGGATGCTCACCACGGAGAATACTAATGACATTGTCAATCAACCCGCAACAAAGGCTATGTGGGACATCTTAGCAGACACATGGGCATGCAAAGAATGAGAGCAAAATCCTACAGTTGTAGCTTGATATTTTTTCGACCAAGCAGAATGGTCGACCTCTTCATGCACACTTTTCACATCTTAGAGGCATGTTTGAGCGTATGCATATCTTCATGCCTATTACTACTGTCACTGAGCAACAACAGACATATCGGATTGCTACTATGATAGGAGTATTTATGTCATCTCTTGACTCTGAGTGCGATGCAACACGTACTCAACTACTTACTGTAGAGACGATATCTCCAATGAAGGAGGTTTACAAGATGCTGAGCAGAATTGCTACTTCGTCTACTTCTGTGGCTCCGACTCCTTCTGCCATAGCAGTTTCTCGTGGCAGAGGGGGTACTTCACAGTTTCGTGATCGAGGACCACGTGGTCGAGGAGGAGGCCGTCAGCATGGCCCTTGTTCACATTGCCGCTGTCTAGGTCATTTTGAGGAGACATGCTATCTGAAGCATGGCTATCTAGTGTCTGCCCATGTAGCTAAACAGACCGAGCCTACTCCTACTTCTGCTCCTGCTCATGATGCACGATTCGATGATATTGTTTCCGGGCTGAGAGAGATGATGACTACTCCTACCACTTCGACTACATGATCTTCAGATGTCGCACATGCTGCCAGAGCCTCTTTGAGCTCGTCATGTATTGCTTTTCCACTTATCAGTAGTAGCAGTTCATATTTATTAGATTGGATCATGAAGTCTGGAGCATCTCTTCATATGTTTGGAGATCGAGTACAGTTTACTTCTTACAGGTCTATTCCTCGTGGTAGATCAGTTGTGATCGCTAATGGGGATCATCTACCCATTGTTGGTCAGGGGGAGATTATTCTAGCTCCCTCGGTGCATCTGCAGAATGTTTTACATGCTCCAGCATTTCAGATGAATCTTTTGTCTATTAACCATATTACAAAAGATTTACATTATCGAGTCATATTTGATCCATCCTCTCTTATGTTTCAGGACATACTCACTGACAGGGTCATTGGATATGGCCGTGAACAGAGAGATCTTTACAGACTTGTTCAGCCTCCGTGTACTGGTGCTGCTACTATTCCTTTTGGATCTGTTTTTCCTTTCATGTAACATCTTCGATTTGGGCACCTTCCTCTGCAGAAGCTGTGTCATGTTCTTCCACAGATTTCTACTCGTACTACCTTAGAGTGTGGGGCGTGCTAGCTTGGGAAGCACCATCGTTCCTCTTTTCCGAGTCGTCACAGTAGTCATCTTTTCGAGTTGCTTCATTTTGACATATGGGGTCCTAGTCGTGTTCCTGATCATCAGGGACATCGATTCTATATGGTTGCTTTGGATGATTTCTCTAGATTATCTTTGATTTTTCTGTTAAAGAATAAGTCTGAAGCTGGTCCCCTTATTAAATATTTACTTATTGAAATCAAGAATATTTTTTCAGCCAATGTGAAATTTATTCGCACTGACAATGCCTTAGAATTTTCTACTTTACATTTGTCTGTATTTCTCAGTTCCATTGGTGTTGTTCATCATACTTCGTGTGCTTACCCTTCCCAGCAGAATGGTGTTGCTGAACGTAAACATGTCATCTTTTGGATGTCACGAGGACTCTTTTGATTCAGAACCGAGCTCCTCATTCGTTTTGGGGTGATGTGGTTCTCACTGCCTATTTCTTAGTGAACCGCATGCCGTCTAATATCATTGGAGAAAAAGTTCCTTTCTTGATTGCATTTTCCGAGAAAGATCTATTCTCCTTTACTCTCAGGGTATTTGGATTTGTGGCTTTTGTCCACAATTTTACTCCAGGTCGTGACGAGCTCTCTCCTAGAGCTGTCAAATGTGTGTTCGTCGGTTATTCTCGTACCCAAAAAGAGTATAAATGTTTCGATCCTGTTGGGCGAAAATACTATGTTAGTGCTGATGTCAAATTTTTTGAGTCTATTACGTATTTTTCTCCAATAGGTGGCAGGTTGTTGAATGCTGACTCTGGCGAGGATATCTTTGTTCCTTCACCTCCGTTATCTTCACCATCTCCTCGTGTCGAGTCACAATCACCTCCAGCTCCACCACCTCCACCTCCATCTACCCTGACACAACTCCTACCTCAGTTTTACATTCGCAGGTCTTCTACTCACCCCTCTATTCCTGCGCCTTCCTCGTCATCCAGCACACCCAGGTATGTGATGAACACATTGTTTCTACTGATGACACTGGTTCCATGCTTGATCCACATGATAATATACATGAGATGTTGGTACTAGAAAACAGAGAGGCTGATGACCTTGATATACCTATTGCCTTGAGGAAACAACGTCGCAACTATCCTCTAGCTGCGCATGTTTCCTTGGACCATCTTTCAGATGAGTACATGAGGTTTATTATGGGCCTCTCAGCTGTTACAATTCTGCGTACATATCATGAGGCCATACATGATAGCAGTTGGTGGCTTGCCATGGAGGAGGAGATGGCCGCTTTGCAGTCTCGTGGTACTTGGAGTGCTATTTCTACTCCTCCAGGTGCATCAGTTGTGGGGTGCAAATGGATCTTTACAGTGAAGCTCCGAGATGATGGTAGTGTGGTTCGCTACAAGGCAAGGCTTGTAGCACGTGGATTCACCTAGACTTACGGGGTGGATTATCAGGATATATTCTCTCCAGTAGCCAGACACTCGAGATTGCGCATTCTCCTATTAGTTGCTGTGTCACGTGAATGGCCTCTTTACCAACTTGATGCGAAGAATGCGTTTCTATATGACGATTTACAGGAGGAGGTTTATATGCAGCAGCCACAGGGGTTTGCTGCTGAGGGGGAGTCTCAGAGTCTCAGAAGGTCTGTAGGCTCCACAAGGCGATTTACGACCTAAAGCAGAGTCCGAGAGCTTGGTACCAGATGCTTTCAGAGTTGATAGAGCATCAGGGATTTGCTCGGTCCACTGCGGATCACTCACTTTTTGTTCAGAGGACATAGAGAGGTACAATTGCTATTCTTATCTATGTTGATGATATTATTGCCACTGGTGATGACGAGCAGGGCATTCAGGCAGCCAAGGAGTTCCTAGGTCAGCAGTTTGTAACCAAGGATCTTGGCAATTTTAGATACTTCCTTGTAGTATAGTTCGCAAGGAACCAACGTGCTCTTGTAATGACCCAAAGGAGGTTTGTTACTGATCTTCTATTAGAGACAAGTATGACAGGATGCAAGCCTGCTACTACTCATATGGATCCAAGTATGATATTATATGATGATGATACTGAGGAGATAGATAAGAGGAGATACATGGAGCTAGTTGGGAAGCTCCTATATGCTACCATCACCAGCCATATATATGCTTTGCTGTTAGCAAGATGAGTCAGTTCATGGAGTAGCCAAGGAAGGTGCATATGGATGCTGTGTATATGATTTTGAGATATCTGAAGTCTTCATTAGGTACCGATCATTTATTCAGCAGATGCACGTCTCTTGACGTCACAGCGTGTGCAGACAGATTATGCAAGATGCCCTAGGGATAGGAAGTCCACTTCTGGGTTTGCTATATTTGTTGGCAAATCACTCGTGTCATGGAAAGTAAGAAGCAGACAACAGCTGCTAGATCTAGTGTAGAGTCCGAGTATAGGGCCATGGCTCAGGGATGCACAGAGATGATGTGGGTCATGACAGTTTTGACTGATCTTGTTGTTCATGTACCTCTTCCTATGCAGCTTCTATGTGATAATCATGCATCACTTTTTATTGCAAATAATCCCGCATTCCATGAACGTACAAAGCATATAGAAGTGGATTGCACTATACCAGAGACATAATTCGGAAGGGTCTCATATCTACCTCTCATGTTTCTACTGGAGATCAGACTACTGATATATTCACCAAAGCACTTACTATAGATGCCCTTTCTAGAGATGTTCCAAGTTGAGCATGATAGACATATATGCTCCAACTTGAGGGGGAGTGTTGAGATTATTATATATCTTTGGTTTTATTTTTTCTATTTTATTTCTTAATGCACTTCTCTTGCTATTTACCCAAGAGCTTTTCTCCTATAAGAGAGCCTTGGGGTCTTATGAAGATCAAGCAATTCATTTTCTCCAACAATTATCATAAGACAAGAACAAACAGACTACCATCTCATGTTCATTCTTGTAAAGAGAGTACTCTGCATCAGAATCCGGGATGAACTTCTCGAAATATTCCATGTTTCTTGAATTTCAATAGATACATGAGAATCTTAATATTCACAAGTACTTTTAGATTCCATATGAATTTGTTGTCTTGGACCATATCCTTCGTGTCTGTGTTGTCCAAAGTCGCCTATGCACCATAAGCCTGCTTCAATGTAAGATCCCCCTTCATCCGGATCCAATAGTCATGTCACCTAGATGCCCCCTATGGCCCCATCACCTCCATTGGTCACATACTTCCAGACGACATTGGTGTGAGAAGGCCGATTGGAAAGATGGTAATTAGGAATTATCCACCTAAAATTCTGTCAGCGTCGCCTCACGATTGGTTTGTATGGCCAAGAGACGGAGGAAGTGCTCCTCAAAGAACACCTACTAGTTCAATCATCATTATAGAAAAAGAACATTCACCCATTGCCCACTATTAGGCGTAAATTAATCATACATGAAGAACCTAATAAATACCCTCCAAGAATGCTGATGATAAATGATGCATCCGCGATTAAATGAATCGCTGCACATAGATGTTATAAATAACGTGAATGAGGGAATGCAAATCAAGAGAAAAATGAGTAAGGGCGGCTGAACAAAGGTGGATGGGCAGTTGCAACGCAATGTGGTTCCATCGGGTTTGAGGGGATGAGCGACACGATTCAGGGGAGGTGCCTTAGATGCAGGGGTGGGGGCAACACTAAGACAAGAAGCGCTGGGAGTGTTGCAGGTGGTGCTGCGAGTGGACCGACGAGAGGCAGGTGTCTCGTCGAGGGAAGGCAATTTCAGATTAATCAAAATCACTTAAATAATGTGTCAATTAAGACAAGCGGTCAATTTGATTTTTTTACTTGAGAAGTCCAAGGTCAAACTTAGGGAGACAATTGTCTCTTTAGGTTGATTTATAGTCGATCTAGAGGTTAGGTTTTCAAAGAAGCATTTTTTATATATCTTTTTATGCAAATAATAAATGTAATGCAATTATGGCAAAGTTCAGGGGCTAAATTGCAAATTTCGATCAAATGAAGTCAAAAAATCTTCAAACTTTGCCGGACGACAAAATATAATGAAATTAAGTTACTGTAAATTTTTTTGGAATTTTTGGATGAAAAATGAATATTTTATGAATTAATGAATGCAAACAGTAAGATTTTCAATAATTAATTCTAATAAATATTAAATCTACTTATTTTCAGGGAGTAAAATTATCTAAGATGTATAACTAAGTGATCTATTTCAGAAAAATCCTAAAACCTAAAAATGTTGAATTTAATACCTATTAAAAATTAATTACTGAAATACACAAAATAATTTTTATGGAGAAAAATATGCATGCAAATGCAATTCTTTTTAGGCACAATGTGAAAAAACAAATAATTCTATTATCCGTGAATTTTTGGCATCGAGCAATGGTTAATTATCAATGATTTTCTAAGCATGGAATGGGCAAAATATGCAATTTTCCACATAAAGATTAGTTATTAATTAACCAATGCACATTAAAATATCTCAAGCATCCCATTATGTAAAGAATTAATTGTAGAAATAAAGTACAATTTTCAAATAATAAAATAATGCAAGATGATGTTTAAAAAATAAAAATGAAAGAGAAGGATTCGTTTGCAAATTACATAGAAGTAGAATAAAATGCAAAATGAGGGCTAAAGGGGAATTATCAATCCCTGGAGGGGGCTCTCTACAAAATTCCAATTGAGCACGTGCTGTGCACGTGTCCGTTGGTCGGAGGGGCGGATTTGAAATTAAGTGGACCTCCTAGGGGTGACTTTGCAGAATTTCAAGCAGTCACATGCTATGCTTTGCTGTGATATGGAGGAATTGGGGGATGCCCTCTGCAAAAGGTCCCTCCCGCTAGTGCTCCTCACGTGAGAGGGCCTCGGGCCTCCCGCCCGGTGGTTGGCGAAAGAGATGACGGAAGAGGCCGACAGAGCTAGGAGCGGTGAGGCTGTGACTGGAGATGCCTTGGTGAAGATTGGTGTCGACGTCGCGAGCCTTTGGCAGAAGGCTCCAGCTACTGGTGGAGCGGTGTGTCGGAGCGAGGGGACATCAACTCTGCGGATGGCCCTTGGGAGCATGCGAGACCGGAGGGCAGAGTCGAAGGCGAACATGCGCTGGCCTAGAGTCGATGAAGCGCGAAGGGTATGGCGGTGGTGAAGGCTGGTGTCGACATTGCGAGCGATTGCGGAGGATGGAGCAAATGAGTACAAGGCATGGGTGGACAGAGAAGAAGGGGAGGTGGAGAACTGGAGGGAGGATGGTGGGGGTCCGACTGACTGTTGGAGGTTCACGCCCCGAGGAGCGGTAGAGCTGCTCTTGGGCGAGAGAGGGTGCGACAGAGAGGTGGGTCGGGGGAGTAGATTGGTAGAGATGACAAGAAAGAACGAGGCGGAAGGAGGAGAAAACGAAAATAGGGGAAAAGACGGAAAACAAAGGAAATAGAGGAAGCAAGATAAAGGAAGAAGGCACAAGAAAAAGGAGGAAGAAGTTCACCTGGGGGTTCGCCTGGAAAGATGGAGCTCAGCGGAGCTCCGTCGTCGCTTCATTGGAGCCGACGAGCTCCAGAAGCTCGTGCAACAAAGGAGGTTGTTGATGCTGCTTCAAGGTCCCAAATGGAACCTTGGATCGCATCGAGGATATAGACGCTGATCGTCGCCTACGAGCACCAGGAGCACTGTCACCGAACCTGGAGCGAAGCTAGGGCTCTCCCTCTCGTAGATGGCGGATGATCGGTGAATGGAGGGGAAGCTTCGATTTATATGGGATGAAGGGAATAACATTGTTGGGCGCTAATGGTTATGGTCGTAGAGAGATAGACGAGCGCGATGGTTGCGGGTAGACTGGAGGGGGTAATGGTTGTTGCAGGAGATAAGATGGGGATAAGGCAGAGTGCGACAGGACTCGATCAACGTCGGAGGACGCGGGCTGGCGTTGATCGATAGAGGAGCGGCGATGGGGATAAGATAAAGAGAGAGAGAGAAGGGTTGACCGGTCTGGTGATCTCGTGCAAAGCACGCGATCCGGGGGGGGGTAAGAGAGAGAAAGGTGGTGCAACACGTGACTGCCCCAGGAGGCTCCTCAGATCGTAAAGTTTTCTTCACGAAAGTTGCTCATCTTGAAGAGATCTACTACTTTTATGAAGGGACCAGGAACAAAAGAGGTCATCTGTGCAAAATGATATTTTTGGTGGTACCCTATTTACACAGAATATCTTAATTTTTGGGTTTTGTATTTTTTAATCATTTTTAAATAAGATAAAAATCGAGAAAAATTATGATAAAATAAAGGGCACATATTTACACGCTACTTTATTTTTTTTGGATTTTCAATAAATAAGAAAATAGGAAAATAAAATAAAATGGATAACGAGAGATATTTGTATAGACTCACAAGGGACACTCGGACTCGGTCGGTTTCTTTGATTTCAGTCTTACTTTGGATTTTGATTTTTTTGAATTTTAATAAAACTTTCATCAAAGAATATAAATGAAAAAGAAATAAAAGAAAAAGGGTTAAGTATGTACATAAAATATTAGGTCAAAAACCACTAAAATACACAATACGCAAAAGAGACTCAAAATCTAACTTTCACACATGAGCTTCGATTTTTATGAAATTGGTCTTGTTTTGAAGGTCTTTGAATGTATATTACTTTAAAAGTGAGTAAATCGAAATTGGACACAGTATGAGGACGATATGTGCATTTTAATCTGTCTATTTTAAAATTAAGGTTTTATCTCACGGACAAGTTATTTGAGTTAGCAATTTTTTTTGTAATTTTCCTTTAATCTTGTAAGTAATATGTACACAATGGAGATGGTTTGATATCAATTAGAGTTAACAGGAATTAATAAAAAATGTATGAAGTTAGGTGAAGAATGTGAAGATGATTATGAATGCAATTATACGTGCTTAAAATGCAGATATTAATTCCAAGTGCATGAATGGTAAAAATGTAGAATAAATGATGTAATGCAGCTAATTACTCGCGAAAGAAGCTCTATTTTCAACTTTTAGTGTGATGAATCACGGCTTCATCAAACCTCTATGCTTAAACCTTGATCGTCCTCGAGCAACTAAAATGAAATGCAAAAGTGAAATGATTTTGTGTTCCATATCAAGATCATGAACAAAAGGTGAAAATGAAGCTAGACCCGACCTTTAGATTAATAGTGTGGCGGAAGTCCTGTGAGAATTAGGGTTTTAAAATCAACAACCCTCGAAATCTATATATCATTGTAATAGTTCGGCTTAGAAATCATCTTAAATCAATCCTTCTCCCAAAGCATACCCCATGAACATTGAACAACTGTCTCATGTGTATGAAAGGTGTTAGCTGTTCCCATCAAGAATGCTGGACTACCATGCAAACCTCTCATCCAATAACTCGCCCTCGGGGAGTCAGGTATTTCCTTCTATGGTCTGTCGCACTGTGTTCACAATCAAAAAAAGGGAGAAATTAGAAGAAGGAGAAAAGTACTGGAGGGTAATCAGTGTAGTCACCTCTCCTTGTGAAGCCAGCCAGTTTAGCTAAATCTCCACCAAGATCTGCACGTTTTCTTGAAGTTTGGACCTTTTTGGTCAAATTTTTATTTGGTAGCTGGCTTCTTTTTGGTATGGATTTTTGATAATTCTGCATGGATCTTTTGTACCTCTACGGATATAGAATCTTTTTTTCTACATATGTTTTTAGGTCTTAGAAAAATTTGTGCCCAGCCGTCCATCCCTTATCTGAAGCTTTATTTCAACCCGTACTCCGATCTTTAGATATCCATGCTACGAGAAAAGAGGCCCCCACAGTCTTCCAACACCTCGTCTGAGTTGAGCTAAGTGCGTAGTGCGAGAGTACAGATCAGTTGCCTATTCAGAAGTTATACCCAGAACTACGAGACCTGGTTAGACACTAAGAGTCAAAGTCTGCACATAGTCATACGGAATTCGAAGAATTAAGTCAAAGACCTGAAGCTTCTAAAATCCTCTTTCTCGATGAAGTTCCTCCGGAAAGTAGGTAGATTAAGGCCAAGTCAAGACTATTTTCTACTTCTACTCATGACTCTGTTCAGAACCCTATAACTTTCCACGTTGCATCTACTAGATATGCAAATGAAATATAGATGTTATGAAATTCATATGAGGTACAAGATGATTTTCTTCTCATTTTTCTCTTTTTTTTAAATGCAAGGATGATACACAAGAGTAAAGAATTTTTTTATGTTATTTTTTGTTTTTGTTTTTGTTTTTTTGGACTTTTACCCATCCTGTAATTATTGCATAATATATACATGAAAATACGTGAAAGTACAAGCTATGGGTAAAGTATATATGTAATATATACATGCCCCATATACTTAATGTGTGCTATGTCCTTGTTGGGAGAAAAGGATTCGTTGTTATTCCAAAGAACCCTAGGCTCTCTTATATAGAGAAGGCCTATGGGTAAATTACATAAGATGGAAACAAGAAAAATAAAAATAACAGAAAATGTACATAGAATATAGAAATATCTCCACACTCCCCCTTAAGATGGAGCATAGATGTCAATCATGCTCAGCTTGGAAGAACACTTCTGGAATGGCCCTCTGAGCAGTGGCTTGGTGAAGATGTCGGTAGTCTGCTCTCCTGAACTGACATGAGAAGTAGAAATCAAGTCCTTTTAGATTATATGTCTAATATAGTGGCAGTCTACCTCAATATGTTTTGTTCTTTCATGAAAAGCAGGATTATTAGCAATGAATAGCGCGACTTTATTATCACATTGTAGCTGCATGGGTAGAGGTACATCTATATGCAAATCTTCAACACAGCTCGAACCGACATCATTTCAGTACTTGCTTGTGCCATGGCCCTATATTCAGATTCAACACTAGATCTAGCCACTACTGTTTGTTTCTTGCGTTTCCAAGAAACCAAAGAACTACCCACAAACACTGCAAAACCTGAAGTAGACTTCCGATCCTTAGGGCATTCTGCATAATCCGCATCAGCACACACAGAAATAAAAATGTCTGTTTCTTTTCTGAACACCAATCCTGTGCCTGGAGACGACTTTAGATATCTTAGTATCATGTATATGGCATCCATATGTACTTGTCTAAATTGTTCCATGAACTAACTCACCTGACTCACTGCAAAAGCGATATCAATTCTAGTGATAGTAATATAGAGAAGCTTACCCACCATTTCTCTATATCTTCTCCCGTCAACCTCATCTGTATCATCATCATATAACTTCATGCTGGGGTCCATAGGAGTAGTTGAGGGTCGACACTCAATCATGCCCGTCTCAACAAGCATATCTGTAATATACTTCCTTTAGGTCATCACAAGAGCCTGCGCATTCCTGGCAAACTCGAACCCTAGAAAATATCGTAGAGCGCCAAGATCCTTAGTAACAAACTGATGGCCCAGAAATGCTTATGCCATCTTTATCCCCTGTGTATCATCTCCTGTAACAAGTATATCATTTACATACACCATGATGAAAACCGTACCTCTAGAAGTCTTCTGGATGAACAAAGAATGATCTGCATTTGATCTTTTAAACCCTTGCTTTTCAATTAGATGAGAAAGCTTCTGAAACCACGCCCATGGGCTTTGTTTAAGACCATATGTCATCTTATGAAGTCTACACACCATGTGACTCTCCCCCTCAGCAGCAAACCCCGGAGGCTGCTGCATGTAGACTTCTTCCTATAGATCGCCATACAAGAAGGCATTCTTGACATCAAGCTGAAACAAGGGCCAATCACGTACCACATCAACTGACAGGAGGACACATATTGTCGAATGACGTGCAACTGGAGAGGTGTCCATATAATCCACGCCACATGTTTGAGTGAACCCTCGCGCCACTAGCCTTGCCTTGTAAAGGTCAAGGCTACCATCTGCATGATATTTGACAGTGAACACCCATTTACAGCTGACAACAGATGCTCCTGGGGGAGCGGGGACCAAGCTCCATGTACCCCGCGACTATAGAGCAGCCATTTCCTCCTCCATGACGGAATGCCAGCAACCAATCCTCAAGGCATCTTGATGATTTCGTGGTATCTCCACGACTGATAAAGCCACAACAAGCCTCTGAAAGTCCCCTGTGAGACGATGGAAGGAAACTTGTGAAGCAAGTGGATATGATGCCAGGTACGTTTCTGCTTTCATAAGGCAATAGGGACATCCAGATCATCAGAAACAATACTTGTCGGTATACTATTCTCCTGCAACGATGATCCCTGTACTTGCACATTATCAGACCCATTGTTAGCAGTAATATCTGGACAAACCTGAGGTGTGCTGGATGATTGACGAGCACCATGAGCAGGAACAAACCGACGGGTATAGAATTTTGGTAAAGGTGAAACATGTGGTTGTGGAGGTGGTGGTGATGGTGGTGGTGTGATAACGGGAACAAGAATGGGAGAGGGTGGACACGAAGGAGGAGGGGCGCATAGATCTCATCATCAAACGTGGACGAGGCCATTCTGTCACATGCACGGGATAAATACATGACTTTTTCAAAGAATGTGACATCAACACTGACAAAATATCTCCTATTTACAGGGTCATAGCATCGGTAACCCTTTTGAGTCCGGGAGTAACAAAAAAAAACACTTGACATCCCTAGGTGAGAGCTTGTCAAGTCCTGGAGATAACTGGTGAATGAAGGCAACATGTGAGGCCCGCTCCTTCTCGGATCTGGGAAACCCGTTTACACATCATCCGTAATATCATGTTCTCTAGAAATCGCATTAGGGAACTGGAAATTAGGGATTTTTTTTACGAATGACATTCACAAATTAACTAGTAAGCCACCGAACTACAGTATGTCACAATTATATTGCATAAAATTTCCATATCAATTTATATGTAACAACAGAAATTGTGTTATATACATGTATCCCAATTTTATCAGAAGAGAAATAAAAGCATAAATATCTTGAACAAACTATAACATACATACCTGATATGTTTTACCGCAGAAACTGACATTCAACTCTCCTAATACAACGATGCAGGTATTTTGCCTGCAATCCATGGAATAGGGAGAAAAGAACATCAACAGTTGTTGAGTAAATCTTAATTAATTAAAATAACAGGAAATTTAGTGGTTCCAAAAGAAAGCAAGTAATTTGGCCCTGACAGTTAAAATTTAAAGCTACTTGCAATGAAACAGGCTTTCAAGTTGTTTGGTATGTAAAACCCCAGTCTACTCATCCTACACTAATTACCCACATAATCATTTATATATAAATATCATATGGTCCATATTTGAGTCATTGCCTTTCTATTAATTATAATATAAGTTTGAGTGGTCTTGAAAATGTGATTGATGAGACTTTGATATGATCATTATCTCTATTAAATGCTTATAATGATGTTTAAGAATCTTGTGTATTGATCATAGTAAGGGTATATGATGGATATGGGGTTTTGATTCTTTTCTTGTTGATTTTCTCAAGCCTAGTAGATAGTCTGATAAGGATGATTTTCATGATATAGTCTTTTCTCTTTGCCAGGAATTATTGGCAGAAAAGTAACTAGTTCAACGGAAACCAACTCAACTGTAATTCAACTTTAGCCAACTCAATTGTGACTTAATCCAATCTCAAATGTATCTTTTTCAGATTCAACTGTAACAGATTTAGATGTAGCCATAGAGAATTCAGATGTATATATGGATGATTCGGATGTAGCATCGCCAAGTCTGCTGGCGAAAAAATAAACAAAACTCAAGCGGTGAGGTAGCCTACAAAAGAGGCTCTTCCGTCTCGCCCTCTAATTGGAAGGGCGGTCCAATAGAGGGATAGGTCTACTCCAAAACTACGCCACTGAGACGGGTGAGAGAGACTCTCTAGAAAAGTCGCTCTAAAAGAAAAACCGGCCCGACCGGTACGGGCTAACGAGCTCGAAAAACTAAAACCAAGGGTCCTCCAGCCTAGATACCCTAAAGAACAAGGGTCAGCGGAACTGGTCTTTAAAAGAAAACCTGTGGATCCCAGAGAGGCGTAAAAACTGCGAGCGCTCGCGAGAAAACCGAGAAAAAGACTGGGATCCTAGACCCGCGCATTAAGCGGCCGCTGCCCTAACTGGGCTTCCTAATCTCCCGCCCAACTGAGGGTCACCGCACCCTCGCACAATCAGGTGTAAAGTTCACCATGACCGGCATTTTTAATTATCAATCATTGTTAATTCGCCATCACTGACTTGATTCCTCAACCTCTCTCGATCTCTGATGTGGTTGAAATTCAGAATGCTGAACAATGATATTCAATGATATTGACTGGATGAATAAGATTGTAGCTGATTCAAAGTATGTCTAATATGTAATGTGAAATCAAACTATTGGGTCTAAGTGTAGTAAGATTCTTTGCATATGAAATCAATTTCACATGGATCTAAGAAGGGTTTGCTAGACTTATTATAATATCAATTGGTCTTGGCTTATCATATTTTAAATGCTAACCCGAATTATGTGCAATGCTTAGGTGGACTTGACATATTCATAAACTTCTGATTCTAAGAAGGTCAACCAATTGGAATTCAAAACACAGTTCAATGAGGATCGCAGCTGATGAAATCTTAGTTAATCTGGTGTTTGTACTCTATGCACCTCTAGCAATAAGATGTATATTTCTTAATAATGAATCGAAGCTGGATAACTATAATTTTTGTGAACCCCTCAGGATCCGGGTACCCGTTTACGACAAAATTCGCAATAATTCATTCACATTGATCGCAGAAGTTGTAGAAAAGCAGGGAAAATTTTTCGCGCGGCTAATTATCCACATGACATTCACATCCACAACATAACCACAAAAATTAAAAGAGACAATGGCACCGAAATTTTCTTTTCATTAATATTCATATCAAGTTACAACATGTACAAGGATCTTCCATTTTACAACATATATCCCAAGTATGATACAAAAGAGATAGCATTTACATCATCATCTGAACAAAAACTAAGATATAAAAACCTCAAAGGGAGTCTCGTCCTCGAGACTCGAGTTAAGGCTATTCGGTGACTTGTTTGAATTTCATATGTCCATAAAAACCTCAAAGGGTTTTGAACCCATAAAAACCTCAAAGGGAAAACAAGCCATATATTTATAATGTGTCTAATTACAAAAGCTTGTTTTGACGATTACATCAGAAAAGCTGCGGGTATCTTGCCCGCATGTCGGCTTCGGTCTCCCATGTCGCCTCTTTGACTCCGTGTCGGTGCCACAAAACCTTGACCAATGAAATCTCCTTGTTGCGAAGCTTCTTCTCAGCGCGGTCAAGTATCTGGACTGGTTTCTCCTCATAAGTCAGATCCGGCTCTACATCAAGATTCTCATAACTGATGATGTGCCGAGGGTCGTGCACATACTTCCTCAGGTTGGATATGTGGAAGACATCATGAATAGCAGAAAGATGTGGAGGAAGAGCTACTCGGTAAGCAACCTTCCCCACTCTAGCCAGAATCTCGAACGGTCCAACATATCGCGGCGCCAACTTGCCACGAACACCGAATCTCTGCACTCCCTTCATGGGAGATACTCGCAAAAATACCCAATCTCCAACCTATAATTTATAGGAATGTCATTAGTATGAGATTAAGTTGGATATATATATATCATAGACGAAGAAGAAATAATTAGATTACCTGGAACTCTAAGTCTCTCCTCCGACGATCAGCATAGCTCTTCTGGCGACTCTGTGCCGTCAGAAGCCTCCGTCGCACAAGATCAACAGCTCTCGCAGTCTCCTCTAAGAGATCTACGGAATATAAAGCATGATCACCTACCTCACGCCAACTGAGAGGTGTGAGGCATCTCCGCCCGTATAGGGCTTCGAATGGTGCCATGCTAATACTGGAGTGATAGCTGTTGTTGTACGTGAATTCCACCAAGGGCAAATGGTCCTTCCAGGACCCTTTCCACTCCAAAGTGCATGCGCGGAGTAGATCCTCAAGCGTCTGAATGGTGCGCTCACTCTGTCCATCTGTCTGCGGATGGTATGCAGAACTCATCTTCAGCTCTGTCTGTAGTGCTGACATGAACTGATGCCAATAATGAGATGTAAATCTAGAATCCCTGTCAGACACCACCTCTCGTGGTATACCATGCAGCCTGATAATGTTCTGCACATAGAGCTTGGCCAATCTGGATGGAGTGTAAGTCGTGTTGACAGGTATGAAATGGGCTGACTTGGTCAATCTATCAACAACGACCCATATGGAATCATGGCCACCTGGTGTCTTCGGCAATCCCGTGACAAAATCCATAGAAATGCTCTCCCACTTCCACTCGGGAATGGGGAGAGACTGCAGTAATCCTGGCGGTCTCCTGTGTTCAGCCTTGACCATCTGACAGGTCATGCATCTGCTGACATGTAGCGCCACATCGCGCTTCATTCCATCCCACCAAAAATGTCGACGCAGATCACGGTACATCTTCGTACTGCCTGGATGGATAGATAACCGTGAACTGTGTGCCTCGTCCAAAATGTCTCTGCGAAGCTGCTCATCATTGGGTACAACGACCCGTCCTGCCTTCCATAAAATAGACTCCATCACAACAAAGTCGTCAAATTCGTCCTTGATGGCGCGCATGTATCTATCATGAATCCAAGGATCGGTCTTCTGGCCCTCAACAATACGATCCCAAAGACTGCTGTATCGTGGAGGCACGACGGTAGAAATGGATGCGCTCTCCTGAGGATGCCAATCGGTCAAAGCAGCAAGCGTATCCCATGTGTATAGCCAGTTCGTCGTACCATCAGCATGCGCTCTTCTGCTAAGTGCATCAGCTACCACGTTTCCCTTACCGGGATGGTAAGAGATCGTGCAATCATAGTCCTTCAGCAATTCGAGCCATCTACGCTGCCTCATGTTCAGCTCCTTCTGATCAAAGATGTACTTCAGACTCTTGTGGTCTGTGAAAATCTCGAAGTTCACCCCATATAGATAGTGGCGCCAGATCTTCAAAGCGAAGACAACTGCCGCCAACTCCAAGTCATGTGTGGGGTAGTTCCGCTCGTGCGGTCTCAACTGCCGTGATGCGTAAGCAATCACCTGTCCTCTCTGCATCAACACTGCTCCTAGACCTTCTCCAGATGCATCTGTGTAAACTGCATAGTCCTGAGTGCCTGAAGGAAGAGCAAGAATAGGCGCTGTAGTCAATCTCTCCTTCAGTGTCTGGAAGGCCTGCTCACATGAATCGTCCCAAATAAATGGAACTCCCTTCTGCGTCAGTCGTGTCAGAGGACGAACAATGCGTGAAAATCCGCTGACAAAGCGTCTGTAATAGCCCGCTAATCCGAGGAAGCTCCGAATCTGAGTGACTGTCTTGGGCTGCTCCCAAGACATAACTGCATCTATCTTTGCAGGATCAACTGCAATGCCTGCTCCAGAAATGATATGCCCGAGAAATGAGACCTGGGATAACCAGAACTCACATTTGCTCAACTTGGCATATAGCTTGTGCTCCCGCAATGTATCTAAGACAATCCGTAGATCATTCGCATGATCCCTTTCATTCCGTGAATAGATGAGCACATCATCGATGAACACTACTACAAACTTGTCCAAGTATGGACGGAAGATACGGTTCATCATATCCATGAAAGCCGCAGGTGCATTGGTGAGCCCAAACGGCATCACCACAAACTCGTAGTGTCCATAGCGAGTCCTGAAGGCTGTCTTCGGAATATCCGACTCGCGAATCCTCAGCTGATGGTAGCCTGAGCGAAGATCGATCTTCGAGAAAACCGAAGATCCCTGGAGCTGGTCAAACAAATCATCGATGCGCGGCAAAGGATAACGGTTTTTCACCGTTCTCTTGTTCAGCTGCCTGTAATCGATGCATAGTCTCATTGATCCATCCTTCTTCTTGACAAATAGAACCGGAGCACCCCAAGGTGAAGTGCTCGGCCTCACGAATCCCAAATCTAGCAACTCCTGCAACTGCACCTTCAGCTCCCTCAACTCGGCTGGTGCCATACGATATGGTGCCATAGAGATCGGCTGTGTATCTGGCAACAATGTGATCTCGAACTCGATCTCCCTCTCAGGAGGTAATCCTGGTAGCTCATCAGGAAACACGTCAGGGTATTCTGAGACTACTCGGATATCCTGTATCATCGGCTCATGGTCAGATACTTCCCGAATAAATGCAAGATATGTATCACAACCCTGATCAACAAGTCGCTGGGCCCGCAACACTGAAATATACTCCATGGTGGAGTCATGCAAAGTACCCTCAAAAGTGAACTCGGGTAGATCAGGAATCCTGAAGACAACGGTCTTCCTAAAGCAATCAACAAGTGCATGATGAGTGGATAACCAATCCATGCCCAATATCAAGTCGAACTCATCAAGCTGCAGAAGTAGGCAATCTGCGATCATCTCATGACCTCCAATCAGTATGGGCAAGTGCCTGACTATCAGTGAAATAATGAATAACTGGCCACCAGGCCCTCGGATGTGATACGGAGAAGAGAGAGTCTCTGCGACTCTACCTAAAGAAGCAAGTAGCCTCGAAGCAAGGAAAGAGTGTGTCGCGCCGGAATCGAATAAAACATGGAAAGGTCGGCCCAAGACTGAGACCATACCTTTCACCACTGTAACCGCTGAACGTGCCTGCTCCTCAGTAACGGCATGTAACTGTCCCTGCCTGGCTGATGCAGCACTAGAACCTGCCACACTCTGCGTCTGTCTCTGCTGCTGCCGCCTAAAGTTGGAGTTCCTGCCACGGAAACTCCCTGAACGCTGTGTCTGAGGCTGTGACTGTGAAGGCTGTGGCTGAGACTCGCCAGAAGCCTGTGGGTACTGTGCTCGGTAATGTCCCCACTCGTGACATCGATAGCATCTGACTGGCCTGGTAGGTGGAGTAGCTGTGCCTGTGCTCCGAGCTGGTCCGGCTGGTGGTCGGTCTACTCGCTGCGACCCAGATGGTCGAGCGGACTCTGTGCCACGTCCGGCAAGTGCTCCTCCTAAAGTAGTCGATGGAGAAGAGCGAGCACTGCCTGTGAAGGACGAACCTGTGGGTCGGAACCGTCTGTCTGACCTCTGCTGCTGAAACGGTCGACGTATCGGTCCAAAAGATCGTCGCGGTCTAGGTGCTGCTCCAGACGAGCTCCCGAAACGTCTTCCCCTGATGTCCTCGAACTTCTCCGCAGCATCGGTAGCCTCGGAGATAGAAGTGATATGTAATCCTACCAACTTCTCCTGCACCTCCTCTCGCATGCCGCCAATGAACTTCTCCAGATTCTCCTCTGGAAATGCGCCAGCTGCTCGTGTATGTCGTGACAGCTCTGTGTATCGGATGAAATAATCTCTGGCGGTCATCTGTCCCTGACGAAGCTCTGCAAACAGTCAGCGCTGGGACTCCTTCCACTTCGCAGAAAAGAAGTGGGCTCGGAACTTCGTCTCGAAATCGTTCCAAGTAGGCTCTCGGCCTAACTCGGATGCTACGGCCTCCCACCATCGCTCGGCGAAATCTGTCAGTGAATACTCTACGAAAGATAGCCACGTGTCTCGTGGCGCATGAATTGCCCTGAGCACCTTCATCACTCTCTTCAGCCACTGCTCAGCATCATCTGGTGGACCTGTACCCTCAAACAGGGGTATGTTGGCCCGCTGATAAGAAGTGAAGACCGACTGGTGCCTGTGAATGGCTGAATACTCGTGTGCATCCTCACCAGCGAAGTCAATAGGGTCCTGTTCCCTGTCTAAGTCTGCATCCTCCTGAGCTCCATGCTCTGGTATGTCCTCTAGTGCATCATCAGGGTGAGGCTGCTCCACCTCAACAGACTGGTGCTGGTCCTGTCGTGTTCCATCCCGAGATGGATGGTACGTGAAATCTGACAGATCCTCAAACCTCATCTCAATGTCTGTCTGCCTGTCAGCAATCTCGGTCTGCTGGGCCAATATCTACTCCTGCTGGCCTCTCATAGCAGCCTGCTGCTGCTGAAGATCTGTAAGTGCGCTCAGTATGCGTGCCAGCTGATCAGACGTATCCTGACCTGGTCGAGATGCCATGGCTCTGCATAAGAACCATAATTAATCATAAGAATGCCTTAGACAGATACTTATCGTAATTGTTTTTCTCTTTTTGGGATATAATATGAAAATTAATGAAATTGGTAACATCTGTGGTTATTGAATATGAATGTCATATTTCCCTTCTCGGACTCACGACAAGTCGGAAGACTGTCGCTATCCGAGAACTTAATGCGATCGGAATTGAAATACTACGAATGTGCGTATCGGGGTACCACTGCTCTGATACCAAACTGTGAACCCCTCAGGATCCGGGTACCCGTTTACGACACTATTCGCAACATTCCATTTTATTGACATCGCATTATAAGCATAAATTATGGGGAAAATTTTTCGCGAATGAAATAATTTCATCTGACATTCACATAAACATTCATAACCACAAGTTCATAGAACAATTGTCACCAAAATCTCATTTCATTAACTTTCATATATTTTACATGTACAAAGTTTGACAGTACATACAGTATATCCCAAAAATTTGACTGAAGAGAAAATAAGCATATTACACTAATAACAGGACAAAAACTTGACACAAAACACATACCTTCTAGTATAGACCTTGTCTTCTGGAACCCTGTATAACTACTGAACAATAGACTCCTTTCCTGCCATGCGTGCAAGGAAGAAAAGGAGTCACAAACGTGAATACAAACCCGCAGTTTAAAATAAATAACAAGTAATTTTATGTGCAAAAGAGAGCAAGTAGAAAGGTGGAATAAGCACTATTTACATTTACTTGCATGAGTAAAAAGGTAGTCAGGCTTGTAAGCATTTCTCATAAACTCTCATTATCCAAACACTTTTCATATTTAACATATTTAATTTATAATCAAATGTTGATAATTTTAGGAGTATGCATATATGTAAATATCTCTATTATTATATTGACCAGATATCAAATCTGTGGATTTGTCAATGTGAAAGATGGATTATGAAATATTTATAGACTACTTGATTTCCAAGTTCAATAGGTAGGCATCAAATTCTTAATTTCAATTGTTTCAGATATAACTCCAGATTATGTAGATAAAGATCATGATTCTTGGTCTTGGAGATCATGTCGTGGAACTTGATGGCTACTTTCTTGTTATTGAGATCATGTCATGGTTTTCGATAATGGACTGATATGATGATGATGAATTTGATCCTTATTTCTATTTACTCCTTCTAAGTTAGTGGATAGTCTGTGGTCTTGGTCTGTGTGTAACCTCACACTATGACTCTAAGGTATTAAACTACCTTAGGGTTGGGGGGCCTCCGTAGGCATGCGGTGTTGTATAATGCATCCTAACTAAGTTCCCAACAAGTCCACTAACTTATAGGGATTTCAAACCAGATTAAAGTCACCTCCAATCAATTCAATTTTAATTGTAATTTCCTCCAATCCTTCACTCTAACTCTCTCAGATGCAACTCTTGATGATTTAGATGTAGATATAGATGTAGATATGGATGATCTGGATGTAGAATCGCCAAGTCTGTTTGGCGAAGGTAAACTCAAGCGGTGAAGAAGCCTGCAAATGGCTCTTCCGTCTCGCCCTCTAGTTGGAAGGCCGGTCCAATAGAGGGATAGGTCTACTCCCCAACTACGCCACTGAGACGGGTGAGAGGGACTTCCTAGAAAAGTCGCTCTAGAAAAAACAGCCCGACTAGTACGGGCGGACGAGCTCGTACGTAAAAACTGAAAACCAAGGATCCCCCGCCTGGGTATCCTAATAGACAGGGTCAGCGGAACTGGTCTAAAGTCAGGATCCCAACGAGGCGTAAAAACACTGCGAGCTCGCGTAAAAACCGAAAGAGGACTGGAATCCTAGACCCGCGCATTAAGCGGCCGCTGCCCTAACTGGGCTTCCTTTCCACTGCCCAGGTGAGGGTCACCGCCCCCTCGCACAGTCAGGTGTAAGATCGTCCTGACCGGCACCTTTGATTTTAAGTTATCATTGCTTCACCGTATTATATTCCTTTCTTGACTATTCAAACATTTCTCAATCTCTACTAGATGACTTACAGATCTAGGTATTTGTCACAACCTATCTTTATTAATATATGTCAATAAAAGGTTATACTTAAAGATCAAATTAGTTGAGGGTTGTTATTCATAATGATATTAGGAATTTATTTGTTGATTTTCTAAGAGAAGAGTATTGATATGCAAAAATTTTTTCAATAAGGTCATGAGAATAGAAGTTGTTCTAAGTTCAGTTTGATGTAAGATTTTTCTCAAACTTTCTTATCTTTAACCAAAGAATCAGTGGTTAATTGGTATGGAATTACATCCCTTTCCTTCTTAGTGAATCGGATCTATGATATTATCGAAGTGAAATAAGGATCTAAGGAGCCTACAACATGCCACCTTCTCCAATCACATGGATGACGCCACACAAACAAAATTATAGACTGTGGTGTAATATACTATACCCTGAACGGTGTATTAGAAGCAGCTTTATGCAATGGAAAGTTCTTTCTATTGGTTCTGGAATGCTTTAATTGTTCATCATATACTAGATTCCACCCTCCTCCGTTCTTCCTTTGTTCGTTTCGGTTTTTCAGTATACTCGTAGGCATCTATATCGATATATGACTATATAAAGTACCTTAAGGTATTTTGAGCCTGTAATATCACAAGCATGCTTATTAAATTTGAACCATAACATCTAAGAATGAAACCTTAGATGTCATTTCTAAATTTGAGAATAGTTGTATAGGAACATAAAGTCCTTTTATCTATGAGATAGATATAGAGCCCGTATAACTTTAAAGATCATAATTTGCTGATAAACTGTGTTCAGTATTTTAAATTAACTAACCCGATATAAATTGTCATAATTTCTGTTGAATAATGTTATACAATATAAATACACATTTCTCCCTTTTAATCAAACTTAATTCACCTGCAATCCATGGTGATTGTTCTACATAGTACATGGCATGGTAATAGGTATAAAAATGATTAAATTCCTCGATCCGATAAGAAGTGTAATTAATATTAAGCAGAAGTTAAGATTTATAATAGCATTAGGATAAAATGTATCATTAAAAAGAGGCTTTGACTAAGAATTCCAAGATAAATTATGCTACAGTTTCTTAGGTAAATATAGCAAAATAGATTGTATCTATTTACATCCTTATATTGAATCCTTCCTTTAGATCCGTACATGAAAGCATTCATTCAGACAATGCTTCTGGGAATAGAAACCCCAGAAATGGATAAGGTGTCATCTCTTGGAGTCAATATTTATATATACAGTCAACACTATTTGAATCATAATTGGAATATTTCTCTCCTTCCAGGAGATTATTGGGATCATATGTTCATACTGTCTTCACATAAATTTTATTAAACCATATCTGTTCACATCAGTGATCCTTAGTGAAGTTTTTTTTTTTTGAATTTAAACCTCTTAAGATATGCCGAAACAATGAATTGAAACAGGAGTTGGACATGCACGTTTAAGGGAAAAATTTTGATACAAGAATCATGAATGGCAGCAAAAGGATGGGGGTTTGTTTGTATCTTAAAATTCCTCTAAAATGGAGAAAATAGGGTCTTATCAGCAACGGCTAGGCAGCTGTAGCAGTTGCAGCAGCAATATCAACTACATCAGTAACATGCATCATCAATGGTAGCATCAACATGCAGTTGCTTCAGCCACAACAGGAGTAGCAGTCGGCTGGAAAAGAGCGGCTGAGGATCACTCGTTGGTGAATTTGGAGAGTAATAAGAGAAAAACGTGAGAAGGAGAAAGGCTTAGTAGTTATAAATAAGGAAAAGGGGTGGTTTAATTGTGGCCAAGTGTGGTAGACTTTGGGTCCAAGTGGACAATATTGGGATTAGGTGGCTGTCACATATATAATATCATATATATGTTACTGTAGCAGGTATATATGTATACGGATTCGGCTACTGTTACCGTTAACAATTACTTTATATATATTCTTTGTAAACTTTTCTTTATTTAACAACTATAAAATTGACCGCATTTGAGCCTCGAGTACCAGATTTCGACGCGCAATATCTTGATTTGATCATCTCTGAACGACGATCATTTTGAGTATAATATTGATATACTTTCGGTCGAGTTTTGAATACCCGAAATTTTCGGATACGGTTTTTGTTTAAGGTTAAATTTTGTAATTTAAAATATCATATGACCTCCGATTGACGAACGGTCGATTCCGTTGGTTTTGTATCGTCGAATCGGATCTAATGACGGTCTCGGTTCGTTTCACAGTTTCCGAATTTGCGTCGCGGCTTTTCACGGCACGCATTACGAAGGGACCGATTTTTGGTCGATTTCGTCCGAACGACTTTTGATTCATTATTAATTGATCGTTTTAGGTTGTTTAGTATTGACCGACAACGTTTTTGAGTTCATTAGACCCAAATCGGATGACTTCGGGGTTTGATTGGATTCCGGATGTTACAATTTTTTTGTAACGTAACTCACATTTTGAAAAAAAATCACATGGTCTATAATAAAATTTATGCATTAACAATAAATCAGATATCCTATAATCTAAGTCTTGTAACCATCTGGTGTAAGTGTAAGAATTATAACAATAAAGCACATATCTTGTTTTCAGAGTCTGTTATGGAAATCAAATCTCAACTATATATGTTTTTATTTATATTGGAAAGAATCTATTGGAACAAGTGGCTCTGTATTCTATTTTATATTTCTCGTCGTGTGTATTCGAGGAATATGTAGTAGTAAATGCTACAAAAGCAACTCCGTGTTCGCACTTCCAACAACCAACTAAATGCATTCGGCCTCCCAGAACATTTCCCTTTCTTGGGGTCCAATTTGACCATTTGGTTAATTAACCAACCACCAACAACTGAGATATGGAATGTACAATGATTTTTTTTTTATAGATTAGTAATCATATGGCTACTATTGTCAATACTGTTATAGCTTTCTAATATACATCTTAGTATCCTATTATAAAAATTTCAGAATCAAAATTCTTTATCCCCTGACAATTGTTTTACATAATGTTTCAAGTGTATTCCAGCAATTCGTGTAATATAAAAATTCTTTGAAATTCTGAATTTTATGGATCCCACAAACTTATAGCAATATGTAAACAAAATAGTATTCTGCTACACATTTCTCATGTTTTGAACATTTATAAAAATATGCTAAGAACAAAAGCTAAGGGATCATGTCAGAGGGAGAGGTCTTCTTTTTCGTAGAAGCCCAGATGCAAAGCAGACATATATCATATGTGACAATATGTAAACAGAACTCTTCTAAACATCTCATGTTTATAACCATTTAATGAACAAACAAAAGCAAATGATTAAAATCAACATAGAGTTATCAAGCAGGAACTAACTAAGATCCAACCATGGAATCAAAAACTCAACCAATAGGAGAGAAAAATATAGAAATATCCATGGAGGGCAGCAAGAGGGGATTTAGTCTGTGCATGCATGGTAGTAAAAAGGAAGGGAAAAAGGATTACACAAAAACACGGATTGCAGCAAGAGGATGGAAAGATTTTACCTTTTTGATCTTTCAAATTTGGAGGATAGTTGGAGCCTGATTTAGCATGCAATCAGCAGCTAAATTAGCTGCTGGACATCAGCACAATAGCAGCAGAATTGGAGAACCGAGCTGCTGCCTGGAAGACTTTTTGCAATAGCTTGAGCTGAGAATGTGCAGCCTCTATTGGGAGAATTTCTGCAGCAATAATTGAAGAGGAGGAAGGCTGGAGGGCTGCTTTCTTTGGCAGTAACTTGCAACAACCAGGAGCAAAGGCTCCAGCTGCTTGGAGCATTTTCTTGCTTCAACATGGAGAGCAGCTCCATCTAAAATTTGGAGGAAAAAGGGCTGGAGAGGGCCTCTTACGGCTGGGGTTTGGAAGGGATTTAGATAGAATAGGAGGAGAGAACTTGAGGTTTATATAACCAAGGAACATAAACCTTTGCTTGACAAGTGGATAAAAAAAAGTCCAAGTGGAAGGGGCTGATGGACAGCAGACTGCTGTCTGCTTTGCTGGAAAAAAAATATTTTCATTATAATTTTTTTATTACAAAAGATCTCTTATATTTAGAAAACCGAAGTTGACCGTACACGCACCTAGAGTGTCAGATTTTGATGAGTAATAGCTTGTTTCGATCGTCTCTGAATGACGATCAAAATGAGTATAATATTCATATACTTCGGATCGAAGACGATTCTCCGAAATTTCCGGGATACAGTTTCGGTTTATGGCTAAATTTTACGGTTTTAAAATATCAAACAACCTCCAATCGACGAACGATCGTTTTCATTGATCTATTTCATCGAATCGGATTTTTAGGTGGTCTCGGTTTATTTCGCGGTTTCCAAATTAGCGTTGCGGCTTTTTCGGGCACGCATTACGATGCGGTCGATTTTTCCCGAACGATTTTTGATTCACGATCAATTGATCGATTTATGTTATTTAACGTTGATTATTAACTTTATTGAGTTATACGCACCCTAATCGGATCGAGTTCGAGTTTTTGCAGATACGGATGTTATAAATATAAAAACCTCAAAGGGAGTCTCGTCCTCGAGACTCGAGTCAAGGTTACTTTGTGTCTTGTTTGGATCACATCTGTCATAAAAACCTCAAAGAGTTTTGAACCCATAAAAACCTCAAAGGGAAAACAAGCCATGTTCTTTCAATATATAAAATTAATGGGCTTGTTTTGACCATTATCTGACAAAGCTGCGGTATCTTACCCGCATGTCTGCTTTGGTTATCCCATGTCGCTTCTTTGTTACAATGTTGGTGTCATTGTATTCTGTCTTGGGAAATTTCTTTGATGCGAGGCTTCTTTATAGTATTATCGAGTATTTGTACCGGTCTCTCCTCATATGTCAAGTCTGGCTCCACGTTAAGGTTTTCGTCGATGATGATGTGTTGAGGTCGTGTACGTACTTCCTTAGATTGGATACCTATATGGTTGATAGGTGTAGAGGAAGGACCGCTCGATATACCACCTTATTCTTACGAGTAATAATTTCCAATGATCCAAAATATCGGCGTTAATTTGCCGTAGACATCAAAGACATCAAATCTCTGTGTTTCTTTCGTGGAAGATACTCGTAGGAACACACAATCTCCTATCTGTGTTTACAGATATTTGATCAGTATGAGAGGTTAAATTGAATACTGATAAGTCATATTTTGAATGGATAAAGAGAAGATGTTCAGATTACTTGAAACTCTATATCTCTTCTCTGACGATATGTATAGCTTTTCTAGCGGCTCTGAGCCGTCAGAAGCCTTTACCTCATGAGATCAACAATCGTAGTAGTTTTCTCTAAGAGATCTACGAGGTACAGAGCGTGTTTACCTATCGTACGCGAGCTGAGAAGTATGAGGCATCTCCACCTGTATAGGGCTTCGAATGTTGCCATACCAATACTTAGAATGATAGTTGTTGTATAGAAATTTTACCAACGATAGGTGGTCCTTCTAGGATCTTTTCCACTCTAGAGTTCATGCATGTAACAAATTATAAAGTTTCTGAATAGCACTCTTGCTCTATCCATCGATATGTGGACGATATGCGGAACTCTCTCTCTCTTTTTTTTAGTCTGTAAGAAATGCTGGCATAAATTGGTGCCAGTAGTGAAATGTATACATCGAGTCTCTGTCATCATGTCAGACACTACCTTGCGTGGTATATCATGAAGCCTGATAACGTTATGTACATACAATCTTGCCAACCTAATGTAGCATAGGTCATACTTATAGGTATGAAATGGGCTGATCAATCTATCGACAATGACCAAATAGCATCGTGACCATCTGGTGTCTTCGGCAATCCATAGAGATACTCTTTCATTTGAATGAAAGAGACTGTAATAACCATGGTGGTCTCCTATGCTAAGCCCTGACCATTTGACAAGTCATGCATCTGCTAACCTGATGTGGTGCATCGCACTTCATCCTGACCTGTCAGAATGTTGGCGCAGATTACGATATATTTCCGTACTGCCAGGATACGAAGACAGTTGTGAGATGCGTGCCTCATCAAGAATCTCTAGGCAATTGCTCATCGTTGGACACAACGATGTAGCCATCCTTTCGTAAAGTAGACTTAGTCTTCACATAATTATCACTTTTGTCCTTGTTAGCACGCATGTATTTGTCTCAATCCAAGGACTTGATCTCTGGCCTTCTAATATGCAATTCTAAAGGCCGTTGAATCGTTGATGCACGACAGTATATATAGATGCACTCTCATATGGATGCTAATTAGTCAAAGCTTGTGAGTACATCCCACGTGTATAGCTAGTTTGTCGCATGTGCATGAGCTTTCCTTCTAAGCACATCTGCCACCATGTTCCTTTACCAGAATGGTAAGACATCGTCTCATGTTTATCTCCTTCTGAACAAAGGCGTTCTTCAAATTCTTGCGATCTACGAAAATCTTGAAATTCACCTTATAGAGATAGTGGCGTCGGATCTTTCAAAGCAAAACAAATTATCGTCAATTCTAAGTCACGGACGGGGGTAATTCCGCTCATGCGACCTCAATTGATGTGATGCATAAACAATCACGTGACCCAGTTGCATCAGAACCGCTCCTAAACCTTCTCTTGAAGCATTTGTATATACAACATTGTCCTGAGTGCCTGGAGGAAATGCAAAGATATGTACACCCGTTAATCTTTCCTTCAATGTCCTAAAGGCCTGCTCAGAAATGGCATGCCCAAGGAATGAGACCTGGGATAATTAGAACCCACATTTACTAAACTTGATATACAACTTGTACTCTTGACGTATGTCCATGATTGTCTTTAGATTATTGATGTGATCCCTAATCATTTCGGGAATATATCAACATATCGTCAATGCATACAATCACAAACTCGTCCAAGTATGGACGGAAATCATGTTCGTCATATCCATAAAAGTTGTAGGGGCATTTGTGTGCCCAAACGACATTACGACAAACTCATAATGTCCATATCGAGTCTTGAATGTTATCTTCGGACTATCTGACTCTTGAATCCTCTGTTGATGGTAGCCATATTGGAGATCTATCTTTGAAAACATCGAAGATCCATGTAGTTGATCGAACGAATAATAGATGTGTGGCAGAGGATAATAGTTCTCCACTATTTCTCGTTCAGTTGTATGTAATCAATGCATAATTTCATTGATCCGTTCTTCTTTCTGACGAAAGAAGTAGAGCACCCCAAGTTGAAGTGTTCGGTCTTATGAAACCTAAGTCAAGTGACTCATGCATTGCATCTTCAACTTTCTCAGGTCAGCCAGTGACATGAGATACGGAGCCATCGAGACTGGTTGTCTATCTGGTAGTAACGTGATCTCGAGCTCAATCTCTCTCTCAGACAGTAAACCTGGCAAATCATTTGAAAACACATCAGAGTAGTATGACACTATCATGATGTTCTGAGCCATCGACTCTGTAAGATATCTCTCTGACAGAATCTAGGAATGTGTCGTATTCTCGATGTATGAGTCTCCGAGTTCTCAATACTGAAATGTGCGTCATTTAGAGGCATGTAATGTACCCTTATAGGTAAACTCGGGTAAGTCTGGAATACTAAAGACGACCGTCTTCATGAAGTGATTACCCAGGGCATGATGAGTTGACAACCAATCCATGCCAAATATCAGGTCAAACTCATCAAATTATAATGGTATAAAATATGCGATCATCCCGTGACTACCAATCAACATTGGTAATCCTTTACTATCAGCTTTATGATGAACAACTGGCCACCTGGCCTACGAATGTGACAAGGACGATTTATGGCATATGCAACTCTACCTACTGAAGCTAGAAACTCGGAGTTCGTTTATGGCTTCAGAATTAATTAAAACATAGAAAGGTCGGTTCAGGATGCTATGGTTCTATGTAAGAACCGATATCATTAATAGTTAATGTTCATGGATAATCTAACTATGCTTTTTCTCTTCTTGGGATGCAACATGGAAATTCGTTGCAATCGGTGACATATGTGGTTATGGAAATTGGAATGTCATATTTCCCTTTCAGATTCGCGACAAGTCAAAGAACTGTCGCTATCCAAGACCTAATGCGATCAGAACTATAATACTACGAATGTATGTAGCAGGGTACCACTGCTCTGATACCAAACTGTGAGGCCCGCTCCTTCTCGGATCTGGGAAACCCGTTTACACATCATCCGTAATATCATGTTCTCTAGAAATCGCATTAGGGAACTGGAAATTAGGGATTTTTTTTTACGAATGACATTCACAAATTAACTAGTAAGCCACCGAACTACAGTATGTCACAATTATATTGCATAAAATTTCCATATCAATTTATTTGTAACAACAGAAATTGCATTATATACATGTATCCCAATTTTATCAGAAGAGAAATAAAAGCATAAATATCTTGAACAAACTATAACATACATACCTGATATGTTTTACTGCAGAAACTGACATTCAACTCTCCTAATACAACGGTGCAGGTATTTTGCTTGCAATCCATGGAATAGGGAGAAAAGAACATCAACAATTGTTGAGTAAATCTTAATTAATTAAAATAACAGGAAATTTAGTGGTTCCAAAAGAAAGCAAGTAATTTGGCCCTGACAGTTAAAATTTAAAGCTACTTGCAATGAAACAGGCTTTCAAGTTGTTTGGCATGTAAAACCCCAGTTTACTCATCCTACACTAATTACCCACATAATCATTTATATATAAATATCATATGGTCCATATTTGAGTCATTGCCTTTCTATTAATTATAATATAAGTTTGAGTGGTCTTGAAAATGTGATTGATGAGACTCTGATATAATCATTATTATAATGATGTTTAAGAATCTTGTGGATTGATCATAGTAAGGGTATATGATGGATATGGGGTTTTGATTCTTTTCTTGTTGATTTTCTCAAGCCTAGTAGATAGTCTGATAAGGATGATTTTCATGATATGGTCTTTTCTCTTTGCCAGGAATTATTGGCAGAAAGTAACTAGTTCAACGGAAACCAACTCAACTGTAATTCAACTTTAGCCAACTCAATTGTGACTTAATCCAATCTCAAATGTATCTTTTTCAGATTCAACTGTAACTGATTTAGATGTAGCCATAGAGGATTCAGATGTATATATGGATGATTCGGATGTAGCATCGCCAAGTCTGCTGGCGAAAAAATAAACAAAACTCAAGCGGTGAGGTAGCCTACAAAAGAGGCTCTTCCGTCTCGCCCTCTAATTGGAAGGGCGGTCCAATAGAGGGATAGGTCTACTCCAAAACTACGCTACTGAGACGGGTGAGAGAGACTCTCTAGAAAAGTCGCTCTAAAAGAAAAACCGGCCCGACCGGTACGGGCTAACGAGCTCGAAAAACTAAAACCAAGGGTCCTCCAGCCTAGGTACCCTAAAGAACAAGGGTCAGCGGAATTGGTCTTTAAAAGAAAACCTGTGGATCCCAGAGAGGCGTAAAAACTGCGAGCGCTCGCGAGAAAACCGAGAAAAAGACTGGGATCCTAGACCCGCGCATTAAGCGGCCGCTGCCCTAACTGGGCTTCCTAATCTCCCGCCCAACTGAGGGTCACCGCACCCTCGCACAATCAGGTGTAAAGTTCACCATGACCGGCATTTTTAATTATCAATCATTGTTAATTCGCCATCACTGACTTGATTCCTCAACCTCTCTCGATCTCTGATGTGGTTGAAATTCAGAATGCTGAACAATGATATTCAATGATATTGACTGGATGAATAAGATTGTAGCTGATTCAAAGTATGTCTAATATGTAATGTGAAATCAAACTATTGGGTCTAAGTGTAGTAAGATTCTTTGCATATGAAATCAATTTCACATGGATCTAAGAAGGGTTTGCTAGACTTATTATAATATCAATTGGTCTTGGCTTATCATATTTTAAATGCTAACCCGAATTATGTGCAATGCTTAGGTGGACTTGACATATTCATAAACTTCTGATTCTAAGAAGGTCAACCAATTGGAATTCAAAACACAGTTCAATGAGGATCGCAGCTGATGAAATCTTAGTTAATCTAGTGTTTGTACTCTATGCACCTCTAGCAATAAGATGTATATTTCTTAATAATGAATCGAAGCTGGATAACTATAATTTTTTTGTAACGTAACTCACATTTTGAAAAAAAATCACATGGTCTATAATAAAATTTATGCATTAACAATAAATCAGATATCCTATAATTTAAGTCTTATAATCTGGTGTAAGTGTAAGAATTATAACAATAAAGCACATATCTTGTTTTCAGAGTCTGTTATGGAAATCAAATCTCAACTATATATGTTTTTATTTATATTGGAAAGAATCTATCGGAACAAGTGGCTCTGTATTCTATTTTATATTTCTCGTCGTGTGTATTCGGGGAATATGTAGTAGTAAATGCTACAAAAGCAACTCCGTGTTCGCACTTCCAACAACCAACTAAATGCATTCGGCCTCCCAGAACATTTCCCTTTCTTGGGGTCCAATTTGACCATTTGGTTAATTAACCAACCACCAACAACTGAGATATGGAATGTACAATGATTTTTTTTATAGATTAGTAATCATATGGCTTCTATTGTCAATACTGTTACAGCTTTCTAATATACATCTTAGTATCCTATTATAAAAATTTCAGAATCAAAATTCTTTATCCCCTGACAATTGTTTTACATAATGTTTCAAGTGTATTCCAGCAATTCGTGTAATATAAAAATTCTTTGGAATTCTGAATTTTATGGATCCCACAAACTTATAGCAATATGTAAACAAAATAGTATTCTGCTACACATTTCTCATATTTTGAACATTTATAAAAATATGCTAAGAACAAAAGCTAAGGGATCATGTCAGAGGGAGAGGTCTTCTTTTTCGTAGAAGCCCAGATGCAAAGCAGACATATATCATATGTGACAATATGTAAACAGAACTCTTCTAAACATCTCATTTTTATAACCATTTAATGAACAAACAAAAGCAAATGATTAAAATCAACATAGAGTTATCAAGCAGGAACTAACTAAGATCCAACCATGGAATCAAAAACTCAACCAATAGGAGAGAAAAATATAGAAATATCCATGGAGGGCAGCAAGAGGGGATTTAGTCTGTGCATGCATGGTAGTAAAAAGGAAGGGAAAAAGGATTACACAAAAACATGGATTGCAGCAAGAGGATGGAAAGATTTTACCTTTTTGATCTTTCAAATTTGGAGGATAGTTGGAGCCTGATTTAGCATGCAATCAGCAGCTAAATTAGCTGCTGGACAGCAGCACAATAGCAGCAGAATTGGAGAACCGAGCTGCTGCCTGGAAGACTGCTTGCAGCAGCTTGAGCTGAGAATGTGCAGCCTCTATTGGGAGAATTTCTGCATCAATAATTGAAGAGGAGGAAGACTGGAGGGCTGCTTTCTTTGGCAGTAACTTGCAACAACCAGGAGCAAAGGCTCCAGCTGCTTGGAGCATTTTCTTGCTTCAACATGGAGAGCAGCTCCATCTAAAATTTGGAGGAAAAAGGGATGGAGAGGGCCTCTTACGGCTGGGGTTTGGAAGGGATTTAGAGAGAATAGGAGGGAGAGAACTTGAGGTTTATATAACCAAGGAACATAAACCTTTGCTTGACAAGTGGATAAAAAAAAGTCCAAATGGAAGGGGCTGATGGACAGCAGACTGCTGTCTGCTTTGCTGGAAAAAAAAATATTTTCATTATAATTTTTTTATTACAAAAGCTCTCTTATATTTAGAAAACCGAAGTTGACCGTACACGCACCTAGAGTGTCAGATTTTGGTGAGTAATAGCTTGTTTCGATCGTCTCTGAATGACGATCAAAATGAGTATAATATTCATATACTTCGGATCGAAGACGATTCTCCGAAATTTCCGGGATACAGTTTCGGTTTATGGCTAAATTTTACGGTTTTAAAATATCAAACAACCTCCAATCGACGAACGATCGATTTCATTAATCTATTTCATCGAATCGGATTTTTAGGTGGTCTCGATTTATTTCGCGGTTTCCAAATTAGCGTTGCGGCTTTTTCGGGCACACATTACGATGCGGTCGATTTTGTCCGAACGATTTTTGATTCACGGTCAGTTGATCGATTTATGTTATTTAACGTTGATTATTAACTTTATTGAGTTATACGCACCCTAATCGGATCGAGTTCGAGTTTTTGCAGATACGGATGTTATACAACATCACCAAAGACATGAGAAATAAGTGAGAATAATTCCTTATCAGGAAAGACGACAAAAAGAGGAATTTTCTCACCTAATACTAAAGATGGCATACGATTCACAAGATAACATGATGTAAGGACTAGATCTCCCCAAAAAGAAATGGGGGCACAACTCTGGATAAGTAGAGTTCGAGTAATATCAAGAAGATGATGATGCTTTCTCTCAGCAACGCCATTCTGTTGAGACGTGTAAACACTGGTTTGATGGATAATGCCTCTAGATGAGAAGAATTGTGAAAGAGAACGAGTGCAAAATTCCTAAGCATTATTTGTATGCATATATTTCACAGTAGAGGAAAAACATTCTGCACTTCATTTATAAGATTTTTGATCACATCTCCTACTTCAGATTTATTCTTCAAGAAAAATACCCACGACAATTGAGAAAAATCATCAATGGCAGCAAGATAAAATCTGTGCTCCTGATGATCTGGAACACGACTCGGACCCCAAATGTCAACATGAGATAACTCAAAAGGGGAGCTACTGCTCCGAGACTGACGACTAGGGAAGCTAGATCTATGGTGCTTTCCCAATTGACATGCTTCACACTGAAAGGAAGAACTTGGTGAAATATGATGCAAGATATGACACATCTTCTAAAGAGGGAGGGGGCCAAAGCGTAGATGCCATGTAAAAGGAGAGATTGATCTACTTGAGTGAGAGGAGACGTCAGCGTAAGAGGTCCGGACCAGACGATAAAGACCATCCTGGTCAGAGCCACAACCAATCATCCTGTCTGTAAGAATGTCCTGAAACGATGGGTCAAATATAACGCGACAAAGCAAATCCTTCGTAATCTGGCTGATAGAAAGTAAATTCATCGAAAAATCAGGAGCATGTAACACATTCTGTAGACGCATGGAAGGCGATAAAGTAATCTCCCTCTGTCCAATAATGGGGGAACGAGTCCCATCGGCTATGACGACGGATCGTTCCAGTGGAATCTCCCTACCCTATATGACTTAAGTTTCTCTCTGTCTCGGCAAAGATGATGTGTCGCGCCGGAGTCCATAATCCAATATGAAACATCAGATCCATGACATGAGGTAAAGTCATAAGCACTACCTGAGGTGCTGGTAGTAGCAGAGGTACTGGTAGAGGTTGAAGCAACAATATCCGAGGTGCCTCCTGGATATTCTGTAGAGGTAAGGGGCATAATGTCATGCAATCTAGCAACGATCTCCTCGAACCTCTGGTCTGAAGCAGATGCTGATGGAGATGCAACATGCTCTGCTACATGCGCCGAGGTCTTAGAATGGCATGTATCCTCCGCGTGGCCTGGGCGATGACAAAAGGTGTACGACTGACGAAAACGACCGCCTCTACCACGAGGTCCACGACCACAGAATGAAGAAGAGGCTCGTCTGCCTCTGGAGGCCGCCATCGCCAAAGGAGGCTGAGTAGAAGCATTAGACGAGATTGTAATGTGACTCAGTTTGCGGTAAACTTCTTCCATTGGAGGAATGGTAGCATCTGCAAGAATCTGCGAGCGAGCAACATCATATTCAGGGTTAAGTGTCGCAAGTAGGGCCCCCCACCATGGTAGCATTCCGGAAGGTCTTCTACTGCTCTGGAGTCACCGCAAGAGGAATGATGCTGTAGAGATTCTCAAACATCCCTCGCAAGGATGTATATAAGGAGTGAAGGGGCCGTCCATTTTGCTTGACTGTAAATATGTCATGCTGGCTCATCTTCGGTAAGAATGTGCTTCTTACCATTTGACTTCATGAAACTCATGAACTGCATTGTCCGAAGCTCATAGTTCGTCCCATCCATCTTGACAATTGGCGCTGGACCTTTGAAAGCGCCTATTGAGGGCATATCGACCTTGTTTTCTGACATATTGCCGGAGATATGGAAGTAGGGTTTGTAGACCAAAGAACAAATGTCTACATAAACACCATAGGATTTGATTGCATATGTAGACCTATGTACTCAAACCCATAGATAGAAGAGGGCCGGCAACGGGGAGAGCCGACGGCGAGAGAGAACCGGTAGTGGGGAGGGGCTGGCGGCGTGGAGGGGCCGGCAGTGGGAGAGGGGTTGGCGGCTGGGGGGGGTTGGCGGCCGGGGGTTGGCGGCGACGGTAGAGGGGTTGGCGACGAGAGAGGAGAGCCGGCGAGAGAGAGAGAGAGAGGAGGGGGGCGGCGACAAGAAAGGTGGGCTAGGGTTTTGGCCCTGATACCATGTTGGGAGAAAATGATTCGTTGTTATTCCAAGGAACCCTTGGCTCTCTTATATAGAGAAGGTCTATGGGTAAATTACATAAGATGGAAACAAGAAAATAAAAATAACAGAAAAGGTACATAGAATATAGAAATATCTCCATAGTCCTTAGAGCACGAGAAGCGACGAAAAGACATTGCTTGTGCTAAGCGTAGGAGAGTGAAAAATAAAAAGGAGTATAGAAGTCAACCGCCCCCTATACTTAGGCTCTAGTCAGCCTAAGTATAGAAGAAGATCAAAAATGGGGCGGTCGAGGTCGAGAGGAGAAATGGATGAATATTTTCAAGTTGGGCATCGGTCTCCTCTATACTTAGGCTTTGGTTAGCCTAAGAATAGGACAAGATTGAGTATGAGGACTGATGAGATCTGGAGAATATACAGAGCGAGTGGGGAATAGAATGATGAGTACATACAAATGGCATCGACTCCCCCATACTTAGGCCTTGGCCTTTGTATAGGAAGAAAATGTACAAGGGAACCGATGAGGACGGAGGGGAAAGGGAGGTCGATGATCAATGAGGTTTAAAGTCGATCTTTTTCGAAGCATGTGGTGGAAGGGAATATTGATAGAAAGGAGATGAATCAGAAGATTCCCAGCCATCGTCGGATCTCTCATCAAAAGAATAATACTTAAAGGTCACGCCACTCCAACTATTCTTATTCTTGAATTGTTTTCTCAGAATTCGCTCAGTTTTCTGGTCACTCGCTTCTTCCTCTGAATATTCAGATGAACACGTATCAGTCTGGTCATAACAAATTATTTCGGTGTATTGAATGGGACCAGTGGAGTCGGCCTCAGAAGAATAATAGTTAGAATCATGAAAAGTCCAACGTGGGTCGACGTACGACTGCTTGTTCTGATCAGGCTCCAAATCTGTTGAACTGAGCTCACTCATCACCTTCGGTTCTCTGGATCCTGAAGTATAGAGAGGGAGAGGAGAGTGATACACCTTGAGGGGTTTGAGGGAACACCTCGAGGAATCAACTCTCGACTTCTTCTCTTGGATAACCGACTAGAGGATGGAGCAATCGTGTTTTTGGGAAAGGTCGATTTGGTCCTGGTTGTCTTCTTTGAAGGTCCGAGATGTGGTGTTTGTGAGGTGTTGACCATAAGTTCCTTATCCGACGTGTCTGTATATAGATTGTAATACTCTTGTACGATCAGCCTATGTCTCAAGTAGGTGCTGGTGCTCTTAGTTGGCTTTGCGTGTGTGGATTCACAGTAATGATCAAGGAAATTCGAAATAACTGTGTCTGGGTGTGGTGAATTGGATGTGTCTCTGTTGTATTCATTCACCTTTGTATCCTCGACAGTCGTCTCTTTAGGTGTCTCTCCTTCGTTTGTGTTTATGATAAGTGGAAAGGTCTGGGCATGTGAGGGTTCCTCTCTGTCATGACTGCTTGTTTCTTGTTCGGTTGTCTCAGGGTTCGGTGTGTCCTCGAGAATTTGATTGGTATGTTTTGAGTTCGGGATTATGATATCTTGAGTCTCACAGTCAATGGTCTCTCTAGTGGAAGGTAGAAATGGCTTTCCCAAAATAATGGGCGACTCAGATAAATCTCCTCGGTATTCAATGTCTTGGACAATGAAGTCCACTCTATGTGCGACACTTTGGAAAGTAATGACGACAGAAAAAATCCCTCTCGGCCTTTTTGTGGATCGGTCAGGTAATTGAACAATTACTCGGGTCTTTCTGAGCGGTCTGAGTTTGAGTCGATCAAACACAGACTTCGGGAGGATTCATGGTTAAATTGTCGTCAATCTGAACATTAGTAAAGCAGTATTCTCAATTCCACAGGTTACCTTGGTCAACCGTTTGACTTTACGGGTCTTGCTTGTCTGGATCAACATCATTGAACTGTCCAATAGTAATTAAATGATGTTCAGTTTGAGATCTTTACTTTCCCGTCTTCTTAGGTGATAATCGACTCTTGACAAATTTTTAAAGATCGGGTACATATTCTATGACCTTGATTAATGGAAGCTCTAAGACCAGACTTTTACAAAATGCTTCCATATTGATGTTGTCCAAATTTTTTGAATTTTCTGATTTTTTAAATTTTTTGGATTTTTCAATAGAGTCATTGGTCAGTAGACTGTTCAGGTGTGTATGGTTTCTATGTGTGGGAATCAAGCACATGATGTGTTTCTTGGTTGGTTATCATGTCCTTTACTATTTGAATGACATTATCAAATTGTTCTGTCAAAACCTTGGCTCTCTTATTGATTTGAGCTATGTCATCCTTTATCGTCTCATGACTCGGAGATGGGTAACTATGCTCGGTATGCCGTGACGTTGGCATTTTCTCCTGAACCGAGAAGTAGTCAGTCTCTGTGATCAGGGCCTGGTCTGGAGTCATATTTCCTTACCTTTGGGTGTCATCTGTGTGGTCGAAGAAAAAGTGATCATACTTGGGCCGTGAGTCATCCCGAGCAGAGGATGGTTCAAACAGTGAATTATCATACGTAACTGGGAATCATTTTCCTCGATCAAAGTCAGTTACATCTGTATTCATCCTCGAATTCGCTCGCTCTATTATGTCTACATAATACATGTTTGGTTCTGTGAACGGTCTGTATCTCTAAGTTTCAACTAAGTGTGAGTGGGTGGGTGAAAAGAATGATGGCTGGGGAGGAACTACTTCAAAGAGAGGGTTCCTCTGAAAAGAAAGTGGATATGAATATTGGGAATTTGTCATGTGAGCGCGACCCACAGAGTCTGGGTATGAATGCCAATATTCCGACATCTTCGAAGAAAAAAAGTGCTAAGCCTTCTCCCACTATAAGGAGGGTCCGACATCTCCGATATCCTCGAAGAGAATGGTAAAAAATGATTCGCGAAACCACGATCTGTGTATGCAAGTGCACTGTCACATAATTCAATACGCAAATGCAAACCCTGAATTCACCAATTTAACACAGTGTATGCCACAAAGGACCGGCCAATTATCTTTTCAATTTTAAGTTGGCAATAATCTCAATCTTTGAAAGAGTTAACAAGCTGTTAGGTGTCTGTATTTCCCTAAAGACTGGCCCGACTATTACGACTAGTTGCACCCACTTTCAACAAGTATGGAAGTAAGTACGAGCAATATAAATACAACTACCATTACTTGAGGATGGAGCCATACATACTGTTCTCTAAACCACCGACTTTGCTAAGGAAATCCAGACCGTTTACCAACTACTCATAGATCCTTACGAGAAGTAGCTAATCGTTTTTGTAGAATCAGTAGACAATCTGAAAATCTTGGCTTGGCTCTATCCTACTGTTCATCCCTCTCTCACTTGCAAGTAAATTCAAACAACGACATGGTTACTTTCTCGCAAACTATGATATTCAATTTTATATGTTTTTAATTAGTTAATAATATTAGCAGTCCCCTTGTTTTAATTTGGTTATTGTTAGAAAATCGGAAGTGGAAGCGAAAATATGGAACACGAATAAAGAAATATGAACAACGGGATTTTACGTGGAACCCTACTCTGTGAGGAGCGGGATGAAACCACGGGAGAAGCTCTCAAAGGGGCGGATACTTCATTCCTTTTCTCATATGTTACAGGTGGCCTGGGGCTCCTTATATAGCCTCCACAGGGCCTCCAAGTCCTACCACTGGACAATGTGGGACTAAACCACTGGATGGGGTATATGGATCCTGGAGGTATCCATTTATCCATCTACAACTCAATAGGCGCTCTACCAAATACTCCAACAGTTATCACTTTGAATTTGAGTGGGGATCAATACACGTCTACACGAGGATTCTAATTTCCTTTATTCCTATGCGAATAAAAACCGAGGAAGAATTGAAAAAGCCATGTAGCGGGAAATACGATGATGAGTGCTGAGTCAGAGATACTTACAGTGCTTCCTAGCAATCTTCGTACAACATGCTAAACAGAATTGCAATTTCTCTAGAAAAATAAATCTAATGCATGCACGGGAAATCGCACATAGAACATGATTCTTTATTAGCGAGTGATAGAACAATTTAATTTGGCTAAATGAAACTCGATCTAGTCCATATAATTAAGTGCAGTGGTGGTCCTAATCCAACAAGCACAAAAAATCTTTGTAGCTCTAATAGCCGCAGTGCAAACCTAGGACTACGAACCACTCAAGCCGAGCCTCACCCTCATCGGAGAGTGAAACATGTCTGACATACCACAGAAAAGTCCAATCTCTTTACACATGCGAGAATCCAATCGGGAACCACTGGAAATGATTAATTACACGTTAATAAAAGACAACCACTCTCTCTCTTCTAAAATAAATTCTTCGTACGTCCGATCGCTTCGAGTTGCTTCAGCTTCCAAGAAAGCCGCTCCAAGTCCATCAGGTTTCCTTGCACAAAAAATAAAAGATTGAATATTAGAGAGAGATTCACAGAGAAATATACAAAACAAAAAGAAGGAAAAAATGCTGAGAAAAATAAATAGAGAAATAAATACAAGAAAAACCGAGGGTCAGACTACCCGGGAGTAGAAAACCTAAAATCTTAATTTTCTAAAAACAACCTAAGCCGTGCCTCCCCAGCAACGACGCCATTTGGAGAACCCCAAAAAGACCTTGCTAATTACGTGGAGTTAATGTTAAATTTTCTTTGTAGGCAGGCAATTTCGAATTAATAAAAAATCACTTAAATAACATTTCAATTAAGGCAAGCGGTGAATTTAAATTTTTTTACTTGGGAAGTACAAGGTCGAACTTAGGGAGGCAACTGTCTCCTTAGGTTGATTTACAATCGATCTAGAGATTAGGTTTTCAAAGAACTATTTTTTATATTTCTTTTTATGTAAATAATAAATGTAATTCAATTAGGGCAAAATTCAGGGGCTAAATTGCAAATTTCGATCAAATGAAGTTCAAAAATCCTCAAACTTGGCCGGATGACAAAATAGGATGAAATTAAGCCACTACTTTTTTTTTGGATTTTTTTGGATGCAAAATGAATATTTTATGAATTAATGATTGCAGACAGTGAGATTTTCAATAATTACTTCTGACAAATATTAAATCTATTTTTTTCAGGAAATAAAATTATCTACGATGTATCACTAAGTGATCAATCTCAGAGAAATCCTAAACCTTAAAAATGTTGAATTTAATACCTATTAAAAATTAATTACTGAAATACACAAAATGCGTTTTATGGAACAATTTATGCATGTAAATGCAATTCTTTTTGGGAACAATGTGAAATACAATTAGTTCTACTATCCTTGAATTTCTGACAATTTTTGAGCATTGATTAATTATCAATAGATTTCTAAGCACAGAATGGGCAAAATATGCAATTTTCCACACAAATGTTAATTATTAATTACCCAAAGCATATAAAAATATCGCAAGCATGTCATTATGTAAAGAATTAATTGTAGAAACAAAGTACAATTTTTAAATAAAAAATAATGCAAGATGATGTTCAAAAATAAAAATGAAGAGAATGGTCTATTTGCAAATTACATAGAAATATAATGAAATTCTGAATGAGGGCTAAAGGGGAATTACCAACCTCGGGAGGGGGCTCTCTGCAAAATTCCAAGTGAGCACGTGCTGCGCACATGCCCCTTGGTTGGTGGGGCAGCTTTGGAATTAAGTGGACCTCCAGGGGGTGGCTTTGCAAAATTTTAAGTGGTCACGTGTTGGGCGTTGTTGTTATATGGAGGAATTAGGGGGTGCCCCTCTGCAAAAGGTCCCTCCTGTACGTGCTCCTCACGTGGGAGGGCCTCGGGCCTCCCGCCCGGTGGCTGGTGACAGAGATGATGGAGGAGGCCGACGGTGCGAGGAGTGGTGAGGCTCTGACTGGAGATGCGCTGGTAAAGGATGGCGTCGACGTCGCGAGCCTCCGGTGGAAGGCTCCAGCTACTGGTGGAGCGGTGCGTCGGAGCAAGGGGACAACAACTCTGCGGATAGCCCTTGGGAGCAGGCGAGACCAGAGGGCAGAGTCGCAGGCGAGGATGCGCTGGCCTGGAGTCAATGAATCGCGAAGGGTATGGTGGTGGTGAAGGTTGGTGTCGACGTTGCGAGCGGTTGCGCGGAGGATGGAGCAAGTGAACGCGAGGCGTGGGTGGACGAAGAAGAAGGGGAGGTGGAGTACTGGAGGGAGAATGGTGGGGCTCCGACTGACTGCTGGAGGTTCACACCCTGAGGAGTGGTGGAGCTGCTCTTGGGCAAGGGAAGGTACGACGGAGAGGCGGTCCGGGGGAGTGGATCGACTAGGATGACAAGAAAGAACGAGGGGGATGGAGGAGAAAACGGAAACAAGGGAAAAGACGGAAAACAAAGGAAATAGAGGAAGCAAGATAGAGGAAGAAGACGCAAGAAAAACGAGGAAGAAGTTCACCTGGAGATTCTCCTGGAAAGATGGAGCTCAGCGGAGCTCCATCGTCGCCTCAATGGAGTCGCGAGCTCCAGAAGCTCGTACAACAGAGGAGGTTGTTGATGCTGCTTCAAGGTCCCAAATGAAACCTTGGATCATGCCGAGGATATAGGCACTGGTCATCGCCTACGAGCACCAGGAGTGCTGTCACCGAACCTGGAGCGAAGATTGGGCTCTCCCTCTCGTAGATGGCTCATGCTCGGTAATTGGAGGGAAGCTTTGATTTATATGGGATGAAGGGAATAGAATTGTTGGGCGTTGATGGTTATGGTCGTAGAGAGATAGGCGGGTGCGATGGTTGTAGGTAGACCGGCGAGGGGGTAATGATTGTGCAGGAGATAAGATCGGGATAAGGCAGAGTGCGGCAGGAGTCAGTCAACGTTGAGGGACGCGGGATGTTGTTGAGTGATAGAGGAGTGACGATGGGGATAAGATGAAGAGAGGAGAGAAGGGTTGATGGCCCGGTGATCACGTGCAGAGCACGTGATCCGAGGGGGGGGGTTGAGAGAGAGAGAGAGGTAGGGCAGATCGTGGCTGCCCCAGGAGGCGCCACGTGTCACCCCAAAAAAAATATCAAAGTTTAAATACAATCAAAAATAAAAAAGAAATAGAAGGAGACCTCGAATCGAAAAGTTTTCTCACGAAATTGCTCGTCTCGACGAGATCTACAATATTCATGAAGGGACCAAGAGCAAAAGAGGTTATCTGTGCAAAATCATATTTTTGGCGGTACCTTATATACATAGAATACCTTAATTTTTGAGTTTTGTAATTTTTTTTATCATTTTTAAATAAGATAAAAATCAAAATAATTATGATAAAATAAAGGGCACATATTTACACACTACTCCATTTTTTTGGATTTTTAATAAATAAGAGAGTAGGAAAATAAAATAAAATGGATAACGAGAGATATTTGTACATACTCATAAAGGACATTCAGACTTGGTCAGTTTCTTTGATTTCAATCTTATTTTAGATTTGGATTTTTGTGAATTTTAATAACAAAAAAAATAAAAGAAAAGGGTTGAGTATGCACATAAAATATCAGGTTAAAAAACCGCTAAAATACACTATGCGCAAAAGAGACCCAAAACCCAACTTTCTCATATGAGCTTCGATTTGTATGAAATTAGTCTTGTTTTGAAGGTTTTTGAATGTATACTACTTTAAAAGTGAGTAGACTGAAATCAGAGGAGTCAAATTCCTAAGTAGTACCTGGTTAGACCATACCGGGACACACATTTTAGTCTGTTATTAAAATCCACGAAGACATTCCAAACATTATATATATATATAGACTTGTCCACGGATATACATTACATTTTTGTGTCACATTAAAAACTACAAGGTTTACAAGTCAACGCTTTTTCCTCCGCTGGTATGTAATCGTTGAATCAGGAGGATGGAAGGGTAACAGCTGGAACGCCTCGTCTATCATGTGGATTTGAGAGGGCCCAGCAACATCTTCCTCGAAGGTTGGCATCGGCGGCGGCGTGAGCGTGCACTAAGTTGGTTGTGTTTCACTGGCGTCCAATCCATGCCTCAACGGTGCCTGAGGTGTTGGCAAGTCATCCCGTGGTCGCTCGGTGGCAGGTGTGAAGAAGTCTGTTGGCTCAAGGTTCTCATTTACCGCAGCGGCTTCTTCGTAGTCCATGGGTTCCGCCACTTGTTCACGCGCCCTTCCCCGACCTCTTCCTCTTCCTCTTGCCCTTGCCCTTCCTCACCTTGCCCCGCCCGAGCCACATCAGCATGGTCGTCATGTATTGTGACGGCATCTGCAAATTGAACGGACAACCACTCCGTCATCTCCGCCTTGGCTTGTGTTGAAATCTCGCGGCATTCATCATTTCCAATATCGTATACACGGCTCCACTTGGCGAGCTGCATCCAAAAAAACACAGAGGTAAATTTCTAGCAGTATTCTTAAATAAATTTCCCAAAAAGTTTATCCGAGCACTTACGTTGCTTGCCAGAGTTGCACCTAATCGTCCGACAAATCTTCTGGTAATATTCCGATACCATTGCTCGTATGCAGACGTCGCAAATATCCCATGGGACCGATCTATATCAACGATACTACCTTCGTGCTCCTCCCATTGGATAATGTACAACCAGTGTTTCTCCCTCCAATTGACATGGACCTTCCACCTCAGATCGATTGCATGTAGATCCTCAAATGTGAAGCAAGGTTGTGGAACGTCTTGAAGACCGCCAAATTGCCTCAAGAATTGGTCGGGGAAGTAATACTCCACAATGTGGAAGTATATCAACGGGACCTGCGCTCTCCAAATGCTCTCGCCTTCATGACAGTTGGCGGGTAGACCTGCGCGGATTTCCTTGGTATACGGCGTCCACAATATCTGAATGACAAAACTACAATTAGATTTGTAAATTTTATGCATGAAGTTGAAACAAGTTGTGAATGTAAATTTACCTGCTCGGGTGTCTGCATGTCAAAAGTGTCCCGGTATGGTCTAACCACGTGTGTAGGTTGTCGACGATGGGCAAACGTAGTTTAGTCTGTCTATTATGAAATCAGAGTTTTGTCTCATGGGCCAATTATTTGAGCTAGCATTTTTTTTGTATTTTTCCTTTAATCTTGTTAGTAATATGTATACATTGGAGGTTGTTTGATGTCAATTGGAGTTAGCATGAATTAATTAAAAATGCATGAAGTTAGGTGAAAATGTGAAGATTATTATGAATGCAATTATGCGTGCTTAAAATGCAGATATTAATTCTATGTGCATGAACGATAAAAATGCAGAATAAATGATGAAATGCAATTACTCGGGAATAAAGCTCTATTTTCAACTTTTAGTGATGAATCATGGATTCATCAACCCCCTATGCTTAAACCTTGCTCGTCCCCGAGCAACTAAAATGAAATGCAAAAGTGAAATGATTTTGGGTTCCATACCAAGGGCATGAACAAAAGTTGAAAATGGAGCTAGACCCGACCTTTGGATTAATAGTGTGGCGGAGCTCCTGTGAGAATTAAGGTTTTAAAATTAACAACCCTCGAGTTCTATATATCATTGTAACAGTTCTGGCTCAAAAGTCATCTTTAACATCCCTCGTATTCTATATATTATTTTTTAATACATTTTTTGTATCGATTGTTTGTGTACGATCTCCCTTTTTGTTTTTTACGGCTATTGCTCCTCTCCCCTTTTTTATAGACGTCCCTTTTCTCTCTTTTTTAGTAACGAGCTATTCCATTTTTTACCGCTTTCTTCTCGTATTTTATTTCTTTCGCGTATGGCGTTTCTTTTGTACACGCCTTTTTTTTGAATGTTCGTGGCTACTTAGCCCAAAATATTGCATTAAGTCTCCGCGTTGGGAGTTGCTCTCGTTGGGGGATGCGCGCAATCATAGATCTATGTCGTCGCCTCCTGAAGCTGTAGGGAGGAGATACAGTGCCGATGATCTAGCACTTGGAGAGAGAGCATGATAGTGCGAGAGGCTCGAGCGCTTGGTCCAGTGGATTTGCGGTGCTGAGCAGGGTAGCGGCGTCATCGGGATCCTGGAACCGGAGCTTCATATAGAGATGGCCAACAGAGGGGATCACCTAGAGATGTTTGATCTCCTCCGCAATCGCATGGAGTTTCTTCGCTGGTGTCCTCGCCCGCGAGATGCGTTGATCAAATGGACAGGTTCTAGAGTTGATGCGTGAAGGTGCAACAACAAGGGATCAACCCCCTTCTTTGAATCCATGGCTGTGTGGTGCATATACTCCAATACTATATACCCACTTATGTTTATTCCCACATCTACACATGAATGATGCATATACTCCAATACTATAATACAATATGCAGATGATACAATGATTTTTCTCCAGGGTGAGGCGACACAACTTCGACATGCTATACGTATTTTGGATATCTTTGGAGACATATCGGGCCTTCATTTGAATGAGAGAATTCTGTCTTTGTACCTTTTGGGTTCACGGAGTGTGAAGTTGACGAGGCTAGTTCTATCCTCTGTTGCAACCACGACTCTTTCCCAGTTGATTATCTGGGCTTACCCTTGTCCCAGGGCGGTTACATGTTAGTGATTGGAAGCCAATTCTGTATAAATTTGAGTGTAGTCATCTCGTGGTGGGAAGCTGATTCTACTTAAGCATGTTCTTTTGGCTATCCCCATTTTTCTACTCCTCCAGCTTGCTACCGGCGGGGGTTAGGTTGAGACTTGAAGCTTTGATGCATAACTTCTTATGGATGGATGGTAGACATGACAATCGTGGCTTCCACCATGTAAGGTGGGAGACATTGACGAGGCCAAAGAAGAACAATGGACTTGGCTTCATGAAGCTTCAATGTATGAATAAGGCCCTCCTTTGCAAGTGGATCCTTCGACTATGGGAAGGGGGTGATGCTTTAGTTTTGTAGAGATATATTTATGTTTGGGTATAGTTTTCTCAGTTTACTTTATTCATGTCTTTCTTATGTAATTTACCCATATGACTCTCCTCTGTATAAGCGAGGCGTAGGGTTCGTGGAATAAAGAACTCTAATTCTTTTTCCAACATGGTATCAGAGCGACGGTCCTAGTCTGGAGCTCTCATACCCGAGAAACCCCAACCCCACCCACCAACCCTTCTTGCGCGACGCCGGCCACCAACCCTCTCTCTTCTGCCCACCACCATCATTGGCTCTCTCTCTTCCGTTGCATGCCGCCATCAGCTCTCTCTTCCGTCATCGCCGACCGTGGGTCTCATCCGCGTTGACACTGCCCGTTGCCGCCAGCTCTCTCTTCCATCGCTGTCATCCGCGGGTCTCGTCCGCATCGTCGCCGCCACCGTGGGTCTCTTGTGGCCCTTGATGCCTCCATCTTCACTCATGTCATGATCCGTTTTCTGTTGATGAATTTGATTGCATCCTAAGTCTACACATGCAATCAAATCCCTATATGTTTGTGTAGACGTATTTCTTTTGGTCTACACAACCATAGTTTTCTTATTCCGGCAACATGTCAGAGAACAAAGTCAATATCCCACCACAGACGCTTTCAGAGGTACAACGCCAATTGTCAAGGACATGACAAATTACGAGTTATGGACTATGCAGTTTATGAGCCTCATGAAGTCTACGGGTAAAAAACCTATTCTTACCGAGGAAGAGCCGACTGAGAAAATTGAGGTCAATTCATCGTACAAGGCAGATGATGCTTATGCATAGATATGGTTATCATGTACATTAAAGTCAGAGATCGCCAATGATGTATTGTATCAGCCCACCGCTAAGGCGATGTGGGATATCCTCATAACCACCTATTCACAGGCGAGGAATGAGACAAAGATTCTGCTGCTACATCACAACATATTTACTGTCAAGCATAACAGACAACCCCTTCATTCCCTATACACGTCCCTGCATGGAATGTTCGAGAAGCTCCACAGTTTTATGCCTCTTACGGCCACTTCTGAGTAGTAGAAGATCTACATGAATGCCTCTATGGTTGGTGTATTCCTAGCAGAACTCGGTCCAGAGTATGAGGCAACCCGTTCGTTGATACCGACAGATGCTACTATTCCTCCCATGGAGGAAGCTTTCCGCAGACATAGCCAAGTCAATATCTTATCACTTGCTTCTACTCAGACTTCTGCGATGGCAGCCTCCCGTGGTATGGGGGTTCTTCTCAGTTTCGCGGCCGTGGACCTCGTGGTAGAGAAGGTCGTATTCATCATCCCTGCACTTGTTGTCATGATCCTGGGCACACAGAGGATACATGCTACTCCGGGCATGGTTTTCTTGCATCATCTCATGTAGCAGAGCAGGCGGAGGTTCCCATGACTCCGTCTTCGGAACAGAGGTTTGATGACCTTATAACTCGGTTGAGGGACATTATGCCTCCTGCTGGTCCCATTTCTTCCTCGCTTGCTCCAGGAGGCCACTCAGATGTTGCTGCTTTTGCCTCTGACAGTATCTCTGCCACTACCATTACCTCAGGTAGCACTTATGCTCTTACTGCTTATCATGGATATGATATTACAGAACGGATTATGGATTCTGGTGCGACACATACTTGTATGGAGATAGAGATCAGCTTTCAGCTTACAGAGAGGTTCCTTCAGAGAGAATTGCTATCATAGCCGATGGAACTCATTCCCCGATCACATGATAGGGGGAGATCAATTTGACGCCTTCAATGCGTCTGCAGAATATGTTGTGTACCTGATTTTTCTATGAATTTATTATCTATTAGTAAAATTGTGAATGATTTGCATTGTCGAGCTATTTTTGACCAATCATCTCTTGTATTTCAGGACATTTTAACGGGCAGGGTGACTGGTTGTGGTGGTGAGCAGGGCGACCTCTATCGACTGGTCCGAACTCCGTATGCAGATCTATCCTCTCGTTCTACAGGACCATTCTCACCTTTCTTGTGGCATCTGCGATTTGGTCACCTTCCTATTCATAAGATGTGTCAAGCTCTCCCTCAGATCCTACCTCACTCATCCTTCCAATGTGAGACATGTCAGTTGGGAATGCACCATCGATCTGCTTTTCCCAGTTGTCAGAATCGGAGCAGTAGCTCCCTTTTTGAGTTCTTTCATGTTGACATTTGGGGTCCTACTCGTGTTCCCGATCACTAGGGACACATGTTTTACCTAGTTGATGTTGATGATTCTTTTCGTCTGTCATGGGTCTTTTTATTGAAGAATAAATTTGAAGCTGGGAATGCGATTACAACTTTTATCAATGAAATGCAAAATGTTTTTTCTTCTTCTGTCAATTTTGTGAAAACTAATAATGCATTGGAAATCTATACTCACACACTCTTACAATTCTTTTCATCTCGTGGTATTGTTCATTGGACATCACGTGCCTGCACTTCTCAACAAAATGGTGTTGCATAAAGAAAATATCGCCATTTACTTGATGTTACTCGAACTCTTCTTATCCAGAGTCGTGCCCCACATTCGTTCTTGGGTGAAGAGGTTCTTATGGCTTGTTATTTTGTGAACATGCCCTCTTCTATACTGGGTGAGAAAATTACTTTCTCCCTGGCTTTTCTAGAGAAGGAATTATTCTCACTCACTCCTCGTGTTTTCGGTCCTGTTGTCTTCATCCATCAGTTGTCTCTAGGTCTAGACAAGCTTTCTCCTAGGGCTGCCAAATGTATTTTTGTTGGGTACTCTAGGACACATAAGGGATATAGATGTTATGATCCATTGCAAATGAAATATTATGTTAGCGCTAATGTCACAATTTTTGAGTCGGTGATGTATTTTTCTCCTAAAGGTGATAGGTTGACTCCATCACATTCAGATGATGAGGTCTACATGCCACCTCCTTCTATGAGCCCATCTCTACCTTTACCACCTCCGTCTCCGTCACCCCCTCCATCACCTCCTTCTGTACCGCCACCTCCCATAGTCCCTGTTTCACCCTTGTCATGATACTATACTCGTAGGTTTGCTTCTGCTCATAGTCATTGCCCGTCATCCAACACGCCTCAGAGTTGTTCTGAATACAATGTTTCTAACGATGGGCCTGGAGATGTGTTTGAGCAGGAACCTTTATAGGAGGATGGCATACGGATTGAAGAGATTTACAATGATTTGGATGTACCTATTGCACTATGGAAGCCAAAGCATACCTGTACCTCATATCCTCTTGCTTCCATGGTTTCCTTTGATCGTTTGTCAAGGGACTTTAGGAAATTTGTTGTTTCTCTATTTGTCGTGGAAATCTCGCGGAATTACCAGTATGCCTTGAGAAACAATCGGTGGCGTCTGGCCATGGAAGAAGAGATGGCTGTAATACAGTTGCATGATACCAGGAGTTTGGTCTTCGCTCCCAATGGGGCGTCTATTATTAGTTGCAAATGGGTGTTTACAGTAAAAGTGTAAAACACCATGCATATGGGAGTCTTGATTGTTGTAAGGCCACGTTAGTTGAATGAGGATTTACTCAGACTTATGGGGTGAATTATCTGGATACATTTTCTCCTGTTGCTCACCACTCCACTCTATGAGTTCTTCTTTCAGTTGTAGTGGTAAGTAATGAGCCTTTATTTCCCCTTGATGTTAAAAAAGCATTCTTGCATGGGGATCTCCAGGAAGAAGTCTACATGCAACAACCTTCGAGGTTAGCTTCTGAGGAGGAGTATCAGCATGTTTGTAGACTTCATAGGGTAATATATGGCCTGAAGTAGAGTCCAAGGGCATGGTTTCTGAAGCTCTCAGATCTAATTGAGAAGCATATATTCAAGAGATCAAATGCAGATAATTCACAGTTTGTACAGAGAGCCCCCAGAGGTGCAGTTGTTATCATGGTCTATGTTGATGACATACTTGTTATTGGAGGGCAAAGGAATTCTTGGGTCGATAGTTTATTACCAAGGACCATGGAACCCTACGACATCTCTTGGGTTTAGAGTTTGCATGGAATCAACATGGTCTCATGATGACTCAAAGGAAGTATGTTACAGACATGCTAGTTGAGACATGCATGATTGGGTGTCGACCTGCTAGTACTCCTATACATCCCAACATGAGGTTATACAATGATTATACAGATGGCGTAGACAGGAGAAGATACAAAGAATTGATGGGAAGGCTTCTCTATGTTACCATCACCAGACCAAATATCTCCTTTGCTGTTAGTCGGGTTAGTTAGTTCATGGAGCAACCCTGACAGGTGCACATGGATGCGTTATATATGATCTTGAGGTACCTAAAATCATCTCCAGGTGCAGGATTATATTCAGGAAAGAAGCAACTCTTACTATTACAGCATGTGCAGATGCAGACTATGCAGGATGTCCTAAGGACAGGAATTCTACCTTAGGCTTTTGTGTATTTGTTGGTAGCTATCTAGTTTCCTGGAAGAGTAAGAAGCAAACTGTGGTTGTCAGTTCAAGTGCTGAATTAGAATATAAGGCCATGGTACACGAGAGCAGATGTGGGTCCAAGCAGTGCTAGCACACTTATATATATATATATATCTGTGTGTACCTCTTCCTATACAGTTTTAGTGTGATGATCGAGTTGCCTTATTTGTTGCAAACAATCATGTTTTTCATGAGAGAACTAAACATATTGAAATATATTGCCACTATACACATGACATGATCCAGAAAGGTTTTATCTTTACTTCCCATGTCAGTTCATGAGATCATACTGCAGATATTTTCACCAAGGCTTTGCTCAGAGGACTATTTTAGAAGTGCTTATCCATGCTGAGCATGATTGACATCTGTTAGAAAATAGGAACGCGGAAGCGAAAATGATAAACATAGCATGAACTAAAAATATAAACTTGGATCCTAGAGATTTTACGTGGAACCCTACTCCCTATGGAGCGGGATGGAACCACGGGAGAACGCCTCAAAGATTTGATAATCTATTGCTTTTCTCATTTGATATTGTTGGTAAAAAATGAACAACTTGTTTATTCCATAAGCCCTAGGCTCTCTTATATAGGAGAGTAGCCTATGGGTAAATTACATAAAGCATACAACTGAAAATAAAAATGAGAAGGGGTACAGGCACTACTATATGCGTCAACACTCCCCCTCAAGATGGAGCATAGATATCAATCATGCTCAGCTTGGACGCACACTTCTGGAATGTGCCTCGAAGTAATGCCTTGGTAAATATATCAGCAGTTTGATTCTCTGAGGTAACATGAGATGTAGCAATGAACCCCTTCTGAATCATGTCACGTATGTAGTGACAGTCAACCTCAATATGCTTGGTCCTCTCATGGAATGCTGGGTTGTTTGCAATGAACAAGGCTGCCTGATTATCACATTCTAATTTCATAGGAAGCGGTATATCAAGACATAGATCAGTAAGTAAAGCTTTCACCCACATCATCTCAGCACTGGATCTAGCTACCACTGTCTGTTTCTTGCTCCTCCATGAGACTAGAGCATCTCCAACATAGACTGCAAATCCTGAGGTGGACTTCCTGTCCTTGGGACATCCTGCATAGTCTGCATCCACACACGCTGAGATAGAGATCTCCTTTCCCTTCTTAAATAGCAAACCTGCACCTGGAGATGATTTTAGATATCTCAGAATCATGTGTATTGCATCCATATAGACCTGACGTGGTTGCTCCATGAACTGGCTCACGCGACTCACTGCAAATGATATATCAGGTCTAGTGATCGTGACATACAATAGTTTGCCTACCAGTTCTCTGTATCTTCTCCTGTCCACCTCCTCTGTGTCATCATCATAGAGCTTCATGCTAGGATCCATTGGCGTCGTAGCAGGCCGACACCCAAGCATACCTGTTTCACTCAATAAATCTGTAACATATTTCCTCTGCGACATTACTAATCCATATGGATTTCTAGCAAATTCCAGCCCCAGAAAATATCTAAGGACTCCCAGGTCCTTGGTGACAAATTCGGTTCCCAGTTTTTCTTTCGCCTGCTTTATGCCCTGCTCATCATCTCCTGTAATCAAGATATCATCTACATAAACCATGATTACAATAATACCTCTAGCAGTCTTCTGTACAAACAAAGAATGATCAGCATTGGAGCGTTTGTATCCTTGTTTCTCAAAGAGGTCTGAGAGCTTCTGAAACCATGCTCTGGGGCTCTGCTTAAGGCCATAGATAGCCTTATGTAATCTGCATACCTTGGAACACTCCCCCTCAACAGCAAAACCAGGTGGCTGTTGCATATAGACTTCCTCTTGTAAATCTCCATATAAGAATGCATTCTTCACGTCCAGCTGATGGAGCGGCCAGTCTCTAGCAACTGCAACTGACAACAAGATACGGAGAGTGGAATGACGGGCCACAGGCGAGAATGTGTCAAGGTAATCGACCCCGTATGTCTGTGTAAAGCCACGTGCAACAAGACGCGCCTTGTATCTATCAATAGAGCCATCTGCATTGTGCTTCACTGTAAACACCCACTTACAGCTCACCGGGTTCACATCTGGAGGTATAGGAACCAAACTCCAAGTTCCTCTGGACTGAAGTGTCGCCATTTCTTCCTCCATTGCTAGCCGCCATCTACTATCTTGCAGAGCATCTTGATAACTCCGTGGAATATCTACAGCTGACAGTGCCACCACAAATGTCCTGAAATCTCCAGATAGTCTATCAAAAGACAGATGCTGACAATTGATATGTAACACATCTCCTCTTCGATTTACATAGAGCAATGGGAACATCTAAATCGGCTGTAGCCTCATCTGGCCCCTGCAACATATCCTGCTCAGAAATGTCGTCAGATCTATCAATAGAAATATTTTCATTACATACCATAGGCGAGCTAGGAGACGAGTCATGACCATGAGCGGGAGGAGGCCTGCGGGTATAATGGAACGGTAGCGGTGAGACAGGTTATGTGGTGGTGGTGGTGGTGGTGTTGGTGACGACAGGTAAAGGTTACCATGACTGGCACTTTTAATTACTAGTCATCATTGAATCATCATCACTAACTTAATTTCTCATTCTCTCTTGAACTCTGATGTAGTCAACTTTACAGATCTAGGTATCTTGTTGATAATTATATTGAATAGTGATTCATACTTTAGTGATTTTGAATGATTGATCACAAAGATCTTCAGTCATTGATCATAGATGATCTCATCAATTGGCAGCTTGCTTATTAATCTAGATTTATGAAAATATCTCAATGAACTCCTTTTTCAAACCACGTGATCATAAGTTGTTTATTGGAACTGAATTTAAAATTTAATTTAATGTAGAAATTTTACTTTTGTTATTTAACTCGTAATTTAGTGGCAAGACTCTTGATCTAATTTTTATAAGTCTCTTGTATGAAAATACCCTAATATAATGAACAAAAGATGAAAAGATGGTCGATGCAATCCTTCCTGGCACTGCAAAATTTCACCCTGAATCTTCTCTTCCACTAGATCTCAAGTCATTCTAATAATGCTAACATATTGAGATTATTATTTACTTATCCACCGTAGCCATCTTTCGATTCTTTATCACTATTACTAAGAGATATTGAGAAACCCTCCCAATTGGATGTATCAAACTCCCAGCCAAGAGCTATACCCCTTTAGCTACTTTGTATCTTCCTACCCTTGCTAAAAAAAATTATGTCGGGTTAATTACGCGATCTTGATATCATTAAGCTGGATCATAGTTAAATTCTTTATCTTTCGTCATTTTCAATAGGTTGAAATAGACCTTCTGTGATTGTTCTCGAGATTAAGAATCCAAATAAGTTGATAACAATATATTTAACAGATTTCAGAATACTTAATATTGAAAATAATCTCCTGATTATGTCATAAAATGGAATATGCTCCATTGAAAATAATCTCCTGATTATGTCATAAAATGGAATATGCTCCAGCGGTATAGATATTGTGCATCAAAAACCATGAAAAAAAATGTGGCAGATTCTTAAGTTGACTATACTCTGAAGAGAAGAATTTTGCTTGCATTATGCAGATTTATCTAATGTTTAAAATGAAGCAGAATACCTAACCTTTAGTTGAATACTGCTATGCTAGGAATTCTAGTTTTAAAAGGCTAAATTCTTACACACATGTCTGTATATGTGCAACACATGGACTGTTCAGATATCCATTGATTGTTGATCTTTTTCTTCCGGATCTGGAATCTCCATATGAGGTCGTGTTGTCACAAAAGATTACCATATCAAAGATTTCTTCTAGTTAGGAGGTACATATTAAGTTGAGTATATTATCTATATTATTTCATACACCTAAGAAAGGTGAGACCACCTCTGCCATGGTTGCTTCTTCTAGGAGGGACAGATTAGGTCCACTCATGCCCACAACCGTGATTGTTTTACATCGAGATGATCCACATATTATTTTACTTTTCTAGATGTAGTGGCCATAGAGAAGATTGTTGCTGGTTAAAGCATAATAAACTTGTAGCTCATCAAACAGTCTTTTGAGATGTTGATGATATCATGATTCTATGTATACCATCTCAAGAGATAAGTATGATGACCTTCTTTATAGGCTTCATTAGTGTTGTATATCCTTACATTAAACTCTAGTTCCAATGACCCTTGTGCAGAACATGATATCACTGCCTTTACCGACCATCATGTATATCTCACAATGGTTTAAATGTTCTTGGGAATCATTTGTACTTCTATTATTAGTATTGAGATGTTATTTATGTATTCACATCATATTAACCAGGAATATACAATTAGAATTTAGATGAAAGTGCAATCTATCTTCTGCCACATGCAATACACAAGTATTTTAGAGTCAAATTTCCATTGCTTTAGATTACCACAAGACCCTTGTTCCCAACATGTTATAATATATGGTAACCCAGTTATAGCATATCTAGAATATACAACACTCAAGCAACCTATTACTATCAAAATGTGTAAAGACCATGCATGGAAAGCAACAAGAGAGGGGAAAAGATTGTACCTTTGATCCTTTAAGTTTGGAAGGATTTTGTGGCTTTATCTAACATACAACAGTAGATAAAATACCTGATGGATAGCAACATAACAAAAACTGAATTAGAAACTTCAACATTGACTTTAATGAGAACAAAAGGGAGAGAGATATGTACCTTTGAATATCTCTACTTTGGAGATCCAAACTTGCTTGCAACATCCTTTTCTTGACAGGAGCTTCAGTTCATTCGGATCCGGATGTTACAGGACTACACAAAAAGATGGCAAACATGTGCACATCTGACTGAAGACCGCATACATGTTATTCTAAACTGGTCTCGGAATCAATCTGACGTCGAGTTATAAATATCTGTAGAGTCTGTACAATCTGGCTGGCATGGAATATGGAATATGGAGAATCTGACAATCTAGCCTGACTCTACACAATACTCCCCATTTCTCCCATACTGGTCGGAATGACAAACATCGACCAAGTTGGGAGAAGATAAGATAAATGGGGGAAAACAAAACATTTTTTTAAATCATTTTTTGGCTATTTCATTCATGCCGTCAAATTTTTTTGTAAATAAGCTGTTGCATTTTTTCAGCCTTTTCTCTCTTCCCCTTTTTTTGCAAAATATTTTGTTAAGCGTCTATTTTTTTGTATGCACCTTTTTCCAAAAGAAATTCTCTTTTTTTTCTGACGACCCACTTCCCTCTCTTTTTTCTCCTCATTTTTTAACAAAACAGGCCCGTTGGTATGCTCTCTCCTTTTTTCCTTTTTTTAAGCAGGCACGACCTATTAAAGCACTATTTAGGGTTCCACTTGGAACCCTTCTTTCTCAAAACCACCGCCCCCGATGGGGGCCCTTCACTAGCCACCGCCGCCACCTGCGATGAGGCGGGTAGGGGTGCAGCGCCGTCTGCTGCCAGAAGTGCGCGCCTCCTGCGTGAGAAGGGCTCTGCCTGGAGAGCCCAATGCCGAAAAACCTACACGAGGAGTAGATACGAGCCGCCATCGTAGAGATGAACAACCTCACAACGTCGCGCAAGATGGGGCTACGTGAGGATCTGCCGCTAGTGCCGCCATCGGCTGGAGAGGGGGAGGCCTTTGCCTGGAGGCATCATGCGCAACGACTACCGCCTTGAGGTGCTTGGAGGGCTTGGAGCGCCTAGAGGGTTAGCGTGTAGAGGACCGTGGGGTCTTCCACCTTGAGATCGGGTTCTAGATCATCACAAGGAAGAGGAGGCGCTGGGCTCCTCGAGATTGGGCACCGATCCCCCTGGAGCGGCTGCTTTGAAGACCTGCACCACAAGAGGTGCCTGTAAGAAGATGCTATACCTGACGATGGGCAGCGGCATGGGGTTTCCGCTCGATAGTTGCCGCAGAACTGGAAGCCAGACCCGCTATGGAGCTCCGATGGAATGAACTTGGGCTGGAGAGACGAGTCGCTGTCTGGGCTGCTGCTTGAGATAGGGTGGCAGTTGTGACAGAAGACGCGCTGCCTGAGAGATGCTGGATGGGAGCCGTCTGCGGTCATCTTGCGCCGTATGGAGATGAAGATAACGATCTCCCAAGAAGTGGACTGTTCAAGGTCATCTCCCACCGAAGATCAGACCTGGAAGTGCGGCTATCTGTAGATGCATCGGAAAACTAGGGTTTGTGATGCAAGAGATTGCAGCTAGAAAAGATGATGCCACCACTGTTGAATCGATATTAAAAACATGTTTAGGGTTTTGAAAGAAAACCCTAGATCTCAAACTTCAAATAGATCATGAAACTTAAATCTTCAGAATATTGAATCTTCATAATTAACTCCAACAAAAAACCGAATATCGAATAAAATCAAAAACACAAAATGATTCCTCGAGAATCAAACCCGCTCTGATACCATGTTAGAAAATAGGAATGCGGAAGCAAAAATGATAAACAGAGCCTAAACTAGCATTATAAACTTGGAACCTAGAAATTTTTCATGGAACCCTACTCCCTAAGGAGCGGGATGAAACCACGGGGGAACGCCTCAAATTGTTGAAGTCTATTGCTTTTCTCATCTGATGTAGAGGGTGAGTGGCTTCTTATATAACCCTCACCGAGTCTCCACATCTCACAATTGGTAGATGTGGGACTAAAGACTTGGATGTAGTAAATGGATCCTGAAGTGATCCATTTACCCACTTACAACTCAAGTGACACAGATCAACATACTCCAATAACATCTTTGCTCCACCTTGAGGGGGACTGTAGAGATATATTTATGTTTATGTACTATTTTCTCAGTTTACTTTATTCATATCTATCTTGTGTAATTTACCCATAGGTTTCTCCTCTATATAAGAGAGCCCTATGATTCATGAAATAAACAACTCTAATTCCTTTTCCCATCAATTATTCCGATTAATGCGTGCGATTTATGGCATCCATGGATCCCTGAGTACACATGTCATACGATCCCAATCATCTTTGTGGTAAGGTATTACGAAGACTCTTCCGGAGGTGTGTTTATATTTACAACCTGTGGTGGGAAGGGGGGTTGTTTTTCGCTTCTGGCTGGATAATTGGACGGGCTTGAGTGCGCTCAGTGAGAGATACCCTCATTTATTTGCTTTGATGGATGATCTTGGCGGTGTTGTTCATGATGCTTGGTTGTACACTTCTTGGGCTCCAAAGTTTAGGACGGGTTTTTTGGAGCAGCGCTTGGCTGAATTTTTGTCTCTATTGAATGATTTGGAGGACATCCGTGTTGTAGACCGTGGCCGTTATCATTTTTCCTGGACGGACGGTAAGTTTAGTGTCAAGAAGGCTTATCTCTTGTCTTTCAGAGCCTGGACGCAGTGCAGGACGATCTTATACGGGACTGCAGGATTATTTGGAAGAGTAAGATCCCCTTGCAGGTTAAGATCTTTGTGTGGTTGGTCAGACATGGACATGTACTTATGAAGGTTCGATGAAGTGCTCTTCTGAATACGCATGCTATGCTTTATGAGAGCCTTGGAGATGAAAATGAAGACTTGGACCATCTTTTTTTGGGTGAGCATCGCGAGACGGGTGTAGTGTGAGTATAGGATTTCGTGGCTTGGAGGGGAAAGCATTACATTTTTTTGGAATCGATCAAAACTGTTGGTGGGAACTCGCAGGACGACCTCTCTCCTATTTTTGTGCTTTTGTGGACAATCTGGAATGCCACGAATGGATGTATCTTTCAGGGTCTACGAGTGTATCCTGAGAATGTATTGGACCATTTTAGAAGCTTGTGTACGGCCTGGAACATTGTAACCTGATCGTTATAAAATACTAATATATTTAGTGGTGAGTCCCGACTCGAGATGCCACCCTCTTTGCTTTCAAAAAAAGGTGTACATGGCCCTCTCCATGACGCATGGACCCAGACAAGAAAACTTAAATATGGACTTCATGATGATTGGAAAAGTTGTATTCCACATGGAATGAAGATTTTTCTTTGGTTGGTTATATATAGCGGGTTGCTGATAGAGTAACATAGGGTGTTTATCTTGAGAACCAGGGATGTTGCTTGCCCGAGGGATGTTGCTTGCCCGAGGTGTAATGATGCTGTGGAAGATATGAATCATCTCTTCTTTGGATATTCCTCGTATGTTGAGATTTGCGAGATGATGGGCATATCGTGGCTCAAGACAGAAAATTTCGATGTTTTTTGACTTCTCATAGGAGGTTTTGCAGCAACTCCTAGGAGGATATTTCATTCCATTTGTGGTACTTTGGGCCATTTGGATCGCCTGGAACGGAGTCTATATTCCACCATCAATAGTTCTATCATGACAATGTACTAGAACATTGTAAATCTCTACACACACAACAACAACAACAACAAAGCCTTTTCCCACAATTAAGTAGGGTCGGCTAAAATGTACGATAACTATTATTGTAAATCTCTACACACATTCTGGCTAAATGTACGATAACTATTATTTTCTTATGGTAATGAATTTTGAGGTGGGCTCATCTTAAAAAAAAGTTGCTGCACCCAACCATTTTTCATTAGTTTCTGATTTTTTTGAAATGAAAACTGATGGGATTTTGATTACCATATATCATCATGGCATCATTCCAAATTCAACTTAATTCGAGACTTCTACCATATCCATCAAGACTATCAAATTCTAATGGTATTAGGACTACTGAATTTGGCTCCTTTTATATTGACATATTAGGAATGTTTATTTTTTATGAAATTTGAAACATATATTCCACTCAATAGACTAAGTAAATCTCCTCTACGTTTCCGGGAAAAAAAGCAATGAAAAAATGGGCGGGTGCATCTGGTTGGTTGCACCCGAGGGTGTAGCTACCTTATTCCCATATATACATACATAGTAGCCGACTTAAAATGGTTTTTACACCAACATTTGGATTCATCAATAACCTTGACTTTGTTGACCATGTATCAGCGACTGGACTTTGTCCCTAGTCAGCTATCCAAAACTTTAAGAGAGAATTATAGTTAAGTTGATTTTATCTTTGGTTCTTTTACGGAAGTCCCATTGAAAACAAAATCTTGATATAAAGTCTTCTGGTAATCAACATCTTCTGCTTAACATCTGATGATCATCCTATTAGAGGAATCATCATAGAGTAGAGATCATTAACAAAATAACTGCTTCAATTATTTGTCAAATAACATAGCTTTGTCTTGATAGAATAAACATAATTCAGAATCAATTCCTGCATGAAGATTTATCTTTGCATACCACTAATAATATATTTGTTAAAACAACATTTTGAAAACCACAACAGGGCTGGAGAATTAACAATGTAATCATTAAAGATGCGCTTTTTCTAGTCTACCTTGCTCATGGCGTACCATTAGTTGTTAGGATGTCTGTGACACAACCAATGGGGAGGGATTGGTTTCCCAGGGCATCAAGTCTTAGCAAGACGAACAAAGTTCTCGCCAAGTAGATATTTAGAATTTGTCTTTTGATACATAATATCTACAATGATACTTTAAGTCTTCTAGGTATGCAAACAACTCGGTCACCATTTAACTTCTAGAAGATAATGTACTCTTTCTTCTGGATTTGATGCCTTATTAGATATGACGGGTAGCTTATTCAAATTCTAGGCTGATGCCAGGACAGAGGCAGGGAACTTGCATAATAACTTTTCGAGGCTATTCGCTATGGCAGCCGACACACAGTTTTAAGTGGTAGAGGTGTGGTCAGAAGGGGTTGGACCTACACTTTCATTTCTGGATTTTCTGATTAGAAGGTACATCGTTCATGTTCTGAATGAATTTGGACCTACACTTTCACTCCTGGTTTTTCTGGTTAAAAGATGCACGAGTTTATGGAGATGATGGAACTTCTTGGCTGGAAGATGACCTACTGATGGCCTTGATTATTGGATGCAGATGGATGTCAAATTTTGTGCGAAAAGACCTACAAGGCCCTCTTGACTCCATCAGTATTTGACCCAGGAGATTTGTCACAAAACCGCACTAATTCGGAGTGTTGATGTAACCATTGAGAGCGAGAATCATTCCTTGATTGCTTAGGAGGGCTTATTTAGTGACAAATCTTACAGAGCTAAAATTTTGTGGGGAATAAACGTGGGATTTGAGGTATTCAAACACTCCTAAGTTCCTAACAATATTGAATGTCTCTTCTTCACCTGTAAATGGTTTAAGGAGAAGTGGCTCCACACCAGGAGAGTGGCTTGATTGCATGAATTTCAAAATATTTTGGAATTCTCTTTGGCTTTTCTATGTCATATCTAATGCCAAGAGATTATGACCATTGACCTTTGTGAGTGCTACGGTTGGCACGAATTGACATGATGTTCCGTCATGAATGGTATGGTTTTATGTGGAAAATGTAAATTTAAACTTCGTCTATTTTGCTGACTTAGAGTACTGATATTTTCCTTTCTTGGCTATAAAAATATATTTCTGGTATATGCTTTTTCCTCCTTCAGCTTGCATTTTAAGCATGTGACCTGCATTAGATATTCAACATTGGAGCATGAATGGTGATCTTGCTTGTGATTTGCAGTTGAATGCGAGGAATAAGTCAGCGGCATCTGATTGCTGCAGCAGGACTGAGATTTGTCTAGAAGGTTTATTTCTCATTACATCATTGCTTGCATACCCCCTTCAATGGTCTAGTGGTAGTGCAGAGTGTCTACCACCCAAAAGACCAAGGTTCAAATCCATCCTCGTGGGGTTGCATTTGGTATCCAACAACAAGTGTACAAAATAGTCGGATCTTTCAACATGGATTTGAGCTAGAATCCATGTAACTGACCCTATTTAAATTGGGAGAAGGCGTTGCCATTTACATGATTGCGTGCATGTTTGTAAAATCATAAATTGCAGATATAAATGGTATGCAAACGTCAAAGCTATTGGGATGAATCTTACTATTGCAGGAGGTATCTCGCTTTTGTTATCATCCTCTGGTAAAGGAAGCAATACCATTACATTTCACTTTCCATAGAGGTCATACATTATTAACAACATAAAAATGGTTGTAATTAACTATCTAACCACTCTTCCCGATGCTTACAAAAACTTGATAGGCGTCCAAGAAGTGTAACATGATGGTCATTTGCAATTTCACAAAAGAAGTCTTGGAATGGTAATCTGCCCACACATCATGAACACGTGATAGTCTACCTCAATATGCATATAGAGATTATGAAATGTTGGATTGTGCTAGCTACGATTGTAGCACATCATCATCATGGTACATGGGAATTGTATTTGGATGAACCCTTAAAACCCAAGTAGTGACTTTTTGGCTGTACTTCCACAAAATGCCTTACATGTATTATCTGATACGAGTCATGTTCTTACAGTTCAAGATTATCATTTCATAGTAATTTATGGATATAGTAGCACGGATTCAAAATCTTAAAAGAGACATTAGGAATGATTATCAGATATCAATAAATATGATCTGAATGCTAGAGCTGATAGAATAAGAGTAACGCTAGAATAAGAGTAACACCCACACAATTAAACTGCTATTCAATTATCATGAGGCAAATAAAATATGAGGAACTAATAATTGCAGAAAAAACAATCTGGAAAGAAAATTCACATGGATCACAAGAGTTTACGTGGAAAACCCTGTAAATAGAAGGAAAAATCATGGAAGGAGCTGACCTAGTGCACACTGGCGGCTATGTTTTTCCTTTTTTTTCCACTTAGTGAACTATGGTGGGACATATACAATATCTACATGGAAAGGGACATACAGATACACAGCCAGGATCTGTTTACCCAAGTATTCCATCCAACACTCCTCTTTAAGTTGGGACTTGCCTCTCCTCAAAAAAGAAAGTTGTGACTTGCCCACATTCTCCTCATATTGCATTGAAAGAAGTCCTTTTATGACAAAATCGACCAACAGGTTTTTGAATTTGTCAAACAACATGTAGAGTTGGCCAACATCAATTTACTCCCATATTCGTAACGATCTACACCAATATGCTTGGTGCGATCAAGGTCTGTTTGATAGGTTGATGATTTATTGCCGTAGTTGACCTTCAATGGAAGATTCGTTTGGATCCCTAACATTGAGCATGGTTTGTACCCATAGTGTTTCGACAACCCCTAGTGCTACTGCACGAATCTCCACCTTGATACTAGGTGGGCATTGCTGCAAATTGAGAAAATCCATGTCATAAGCTATCCTTTCGAGCCTAATTGGTCATCTATGGGAAGTTATGAAGACATAGGTAGGAAACTAAAGGACAAGTTGTCATTGTATATGCTGGCATGATTATCATGACAAAAGATAACGAAATAAAATAGATCAAGGCAAAGCTTGTTGTGTAACACGAGGTTAAAGACCTACAAAAACTTTGAAGGAACACTTTATCCACACTCAACCCTTAACCAGCCACATATGAGATTCTGGTCAGAGTAAGGGGATGATGGAGCTGGATTGGACTCTTATACGAAGATGAAGGAATCATGCGAACACTAGGCTGCCAAAGATGAAGGGTCTCAGTGTGATGCATGGAGGTGCTTTTTCGGTCCAGGAAGCTCGCGAGATATACATGGAGGTGCTTATATGCAATGATCATGGTCATGGAATACAAGTGAGTACTAGTAGCCCTATCATCAAAGCATGTGGGTTTGGATGTCGAAAGCAGGGGAAAAAAAGAAGGGCTTAAGTGCATACTAGTGGTTGTTTGCAAGAAGGATGGATGTTGTTATGGGATGCCATGTTTGACATGGGGGACACCATTGGTATTTCTTTCTCTGGAGATATTGTCCAAGTTGGGGAGAGCTTGGTATGCGCAAAAGTACTGTTTAAGGATGTTTCCATATCCCCCTTAAAAAAATTCACCCCTTCCTCAACTGAGTTGATGTGATTGTATCGCCTCCTTCCTTTGCGACAGAGTGGAACAATCTGGTGTTTTCATTAACCTCTCATATTTAGAGTTGCCTAAATCTTTGTCACCATTTAGTCTTAACTTTCTTGTTTTCTTCTTGGATGATCCTCTGACAAACATTTCGCTCAATCAGTTCGGATGGAGAAGGGTCTTCTGCATCCTAAGTTCGGTCCAATCACTCGACACCTGATTGAGCTGCAAATCAACAAGCTTCACGCTTAGCCATAATGTTCTTCTTAAATTCACAATGCTCAAATCTCAAACCCATAAGCTTCTGGGCTAATTTCGTAGTTGCAGATCCCTCTTAGTAAAAAGACGATAACAAATTCCTGATTAGATCCTTGAAACCCTCCTCAAGTAGCCATGCCCTCTCTGTTGAGTATTTGGTTGTGCGCCATATGGGTTGTAGGAGGGTAAATGGATCTCTTCAGGATACATTTACCCCATCCATATGTTTAGTCCCACATCTACCAGTGGTGGGACTTGGAGGCTCTGTGGAGGCTATATAAAGAGCCCCAAACCTCCTGTATCCATTGAGAAAGTCAATAGACAAACCTGACCCTTTGAGGCCTTCTCCCGAGGTTTCATCCCGCTCTTTAGGGAGTAGGGTTCCACGTAAAAATCCTTGTGTTCTTCCATGTTTTATCTTTATTTCTGATTTCGCTTCCGCTTTCTATTTTCTAACATGGTATCAGAGCGGGTTCGATTCTTGAGGAATTGTTTTATATTCTTTAATTTATTCGAGTTTCGATTATTGTTTGTTCTGCAATATTTCCTGTTCGTGGATTTGTTCGTTGGGAATGTCGAAGATTTGATTCAAATATAAAGTTTCATTCTGAATCCCTATTTCTCCACGGGTTCCACGATACTTCTTGAAGATCGTAATTTTCTGAGATTGAGCAACGCAAAGGAAACTAAGGTTCCCAGTTCAGGAACCCTAATCTCATGAGCAACGGTCACAAGCAGCAACAGGCGGAGCGAAATCCCGATGTGGGAGCATCACCCTCTTATTCAGGTGCAACAGATGCGCATAACCCTCCCCCTGTTCCAGATATGTGCGCAAATCCAGATCCTTGCGTGTGTTGCGGCGCAACATCTACAACCCATGGAGCATCTCCTTTACACGCGAGTTCCATAGCAAGGCGCCCAAGTGGCGCTGCCTTCTTCCTCGCTGCCTGGCGGTGCGCGAGAGCTGGCACACTTCTCATGCCGCGCAGGCTCCCAGGCGGAGCTGCGTCGAGTTCCAACGGGCCAACAGCATCGCCCATTGGTTCCAGGCGGAGCCCTCTCATCCGAGGCAACGTCGCCAGCAGGTGCCCTACCTCGTGCCCTCTTTTCTTGCCATCTCCTGGCCCCTCCAGGCGATATCCAGTACTGCTTTCCATCTCCTCGATTGCAGCAACATCGCGCAGCAACACGTACCCCAGCGGGCCACGATCCTGTGCGTTCCCCAGGTGCAAGGTGGCGCGCCCTAATCTCCCTCGGGGGCGGCGGCATCCGTGTTCCCAAGTGGAGGAGGCGACGCCTGTTGTGAATAGGGTTCACGTGTGGGAACCCTAAATATGGGGCCACCATGTTAAAAAAATATCGTTCGTATATTCCAGAGCCCAAATAGGTTGTGTTTTGGTTAAAGAAAAAATGAGAGGACAGCCCTGCCGTGTAAAAAAAGGAGAGAGTGACCTCATTAAAAAAGGAAGAGATTTGATTGAGCCCTAAATTAATAAAAAAATGGAAGGGGTTGATTTGTGTAAAAAGAGAAAGAAAGAAAATATTTTCAAAAAAAAGGCGTGTACAAGGAAAAAGCCGTACGCAAATTGAAAAAAAAAACGATATTAAAAAAATGTGTGTGCAAAGCCGAAAAAAATGGCGAACGGCTTAGTTGAAAAAATGTGGGAATGTTGGATTTTTTTTGAGGCTCAAAGCTGGATTTTTTTTGTAATTAGCTTATTTGGTTTTTTTCCTTTCCCCAAATTTCTTTCTCTTCTCTCAACTTGGTCGACGTCCATGTTTTCCGACAAGTATGGGAGAAAGGGGGAGTATATGTAGAGTCACAGGTCTATTTAGTTTTGGACTCGACAAGTTGTTCCGAGTCTGCAGTTCAGACATGCACGGGTGTGCGATCTTCAGTTTCATGGTCCCCATCATTCTTGTTGTTGTCAGCTAGAGTTTTCATGTGGTAGCATAGGGACTCCAGTGTAGAGTACCATTCTCTGAGCTAGATGGGAGAGACCCAATTCTCCGACGAGGAGACTCCAGGCGCAGTTTCAGACTCGATGGTCAGATTCCGAGTCCTCAGTTGACTAACACTCCAGCCAGTTCGTCCTCCTCACATGCACGACATGAGAAGCAACGTCCTCGACAGCAATCGATAGTTGTGCGCTTGAGTTGATATTGTCCGTAGTGTCCTGTAGCGTGAGTTGAGTTTCTTTCTGTTTGTCCAAGCTGAGCATTGCATGCACTAGCTTGAGGGGGAGTCTTGGAGTATTTGGTTGTGCGCCATATGAGTTGTAGGAGGGTAAATGGATCTCTGCAGGATCCATTTACCCCATCCATATGTTTAGTCCCACATCTACCGGTGGTTGGACTTGGAGGCTCTGTGGAGGCTATATAAAGAACCCCAGACCTCTTGTATCCATTAAGAAAAAGCAATGAAGCATATGCCCCTTTGAGGGCTTCTCCCGTGGTTTCATCTCGCTCCTTACGGAGTAGGGTTCCATGTAAAATTCTTTGTGTTCTTCAATTTCTTTATCTTTATTTCTGATTTCGCTTTCGCTTTCTATTTTCTAATATGGTATCAGAGCGGATCGATTCTTGAGGATTCTAAGCTTCTTATTTTTATTCGAGATTCGATGTTGAAGTTCGTGTTCTTGAGGATTTCTATTTGAAGATTATTTTGTATTAGTTATGTTCATATACGGTTCGAGGTTTGACTACTATTTGAGGGTTTTTTTCAAAACCCTAGATCGTTCAGGACTGGATGCTCTAGCAGTTCCGCTCAACCACGAGGCTCTCTCTTCCAGATCCTTGAATGAGAGCATGTCCATGCTCAAAGCTCCCAGTTGACAGGATGCGACGGTCACAACTCCAGGCGCGATTCCTCTTCCATGCGATAGAACCATCGCTCCTACAGGCGCGCCATCGCGCTCCCACATCCAAATCTCCATCCAGGCTGCACCTCCAGGCTCTGGTCGATTCAGGCTGCGAGTCTTATTCCAGACCTCACGCCCCAGGCGCAAGACCCCGCAGATCCCTGATCCCATCGCCGCAGGACATCCTCCACACTGGCAGTGACTCCAGGCCTGCAGCCCCAGTGCAGGCGGCGCGCAAATCTCCAGCGCGAAGCCCAGGCAGAGATCCAATCGACGCACCTCCTTGGCGCATCTCCTCCACTTCTACAGGCGGCGAGCCCGTCTTCCCCTCATGCGGTCTTCGCACGAACAAGACCTGTGAGGTGGCACTATGCCAACTCCAGGCACCTCCCCTCCTCTGAAACCCTCCAGTCCTTGTCGAGCCCCCTCCAGCGCACCGTTCGGCAGCACACGAGACCTCCCTCTCTCGTGCGTCGAGGCCACCTCCCCCAAGCGACGATCTTCTGCAACACCATATTTGGTGCAGGTCTTCCCCTCCTGGCGGAACATCTCGCGGGCCACTGCAAGGGGGCGGCATAGGGAACCAAAAGGGGTTCCCACGATTGGGAACCCTAGTAAGCCCATGCGTCACGATTATAAAAATTTGTTTCTTTTGTAAGCTGCCAAGAGGGCCGTGTGTTATTTTTTAAAGAGGGGCTGGGGCCATCTTAAAAAAAGGGCCTGGTTTTACAATAAAAAGGGGGGAAGGCTTGTTTTGAAAAAAAATAAAAAAAAGAGGGTGAGAAGATTGGGTTCTTTTTGGGTCGAGTTATTTTGTTTAAAAAAATCAATCAAAAAAATGGAGAAGAGGCGCGTGCAAATAGAAAAGCCGTACGCAAATTTATTGAAAAAAATGATTAAAGCCGAAAACAAAAATGTAAACGACTTAAAAAAATGTTTCGAAAATGATTAGCTATCTTTTAAGAAAAACCGTAAAAAATTGATGTAGTCGGCATATTTGGTTTCATGTTGTTTTTTCCCATTTTATTGTCTTCTCCCAACTTTGTCGATGTTCATTTTCCGAAAAGTATGCGAGAAAGGGGGAGTATGGTGTAGAGTCACCGGTCTTGTTCTTGATTCAGAGGTCAGATTCAGATATTCTCCAGACCAGACGATTTTCAGACTTTACAGTTTTTCAGATGAAGAATTTCCATGCGCAATTCCAGACTCGATGTTCAAATTCCGAGTCCCATTTTTATGCACAGTTTTCAGACTCGACGTCAGATGTTTCTGAGTCCACAGTTTCAAACACGCACATGGATGCGATCTTATTTCAGATGAGCACATGTTTGCCATCTTTTGTAGTGGTCCCCATTAGTTTTTATGTTTTGGCCAGAGTTTTCATGTGAGCCATAGGGACTCCAGTGTAGAGGACCATTCCCTATGCCATGCGGGCAAGGGTTTTCATGTGATATCATAGGGGCTCCAGAGTAGAGTACCATTCTCTGAGCCAGATGGGAGAGACCCAGTTCTCCGTCGAGGAGACTTCTTTCAGACTCCATTCTCCAATGACCGTGGACTCCGACGAGGATTGCACTTCCACGGTCTTTTTCAGTTCGGCCCTTTTCACAGATGGAGTAGTTGTTCACATTATTGTAGCGGGCCAGAGTACTCCGACGAGGAGACTCATTTCCAGTTGCAGTGACTCTGACAGGCGCAGTACAGAGCACATGCTCTCCGACGAGGAGATTCAACAGACTCACACTCCAGCCCGTTCGTCCTCCTCACCTACATGGCATGAGAAGCAACGTCCTCGACAGCACCAGTTGTGTACGTTGAGTTGATATTGTCCGTAGTGTCCTGTAGCGTGAGTTGAGTTTCTTTCTGTTTGTCCAAGCTGAGCATTGCATGCTCCAGGTTGAGGGGGAGTATTGGAGTATTTGGTTGTGCGCCATATGGGTTATAGGAGGGTAAATAGATCTTTCCAGGATCCATTTACCCCATCCATATGTTTAATCCCACATCTACTAGTGGTGGGACTTGGAGGCTCCGTGGAGACTATATAAAGAGTCCCAGACCTCCTGTATCCATTGAGAAAGTCAATAGACGAACCTGGAACTTTGAAGCCTTCTCCCGTGGTTTCATCCCGCTCCTTAGGGAGTAGGGTTCCACGTAAAAATTCTTGTGTTCTTCCATGTTTTATCTTTATTTCTGATTCTGCTTCCACTTCCTATTTTCTAACACTCTCAAAACGAAAGAAGGATCTAGGGATGAAGTTCTCACCCAAGACCTACACAAAGGGGGTGTGATCAGATTGCGAACAAGGGAGAGAACTAACATGTAATAAAGGGAAAGTTGGGTCCAAATTTGCTGAGAAAAGTAAGCGATCAATCCTCGGCTCGATCATGGGTTACGTCAGGTAAATCTACAGTCCAACGCATCAACTACACCCAATTGTAGTTCATGTATTATATCGGTAAAGGCATTGGATCTAGGGTCTTGGCCACCACACATACGGGGATGGTTTGTGACGCCATGGGATCTGGGTTACCCGTTTACACATCATTCATAATATTATATTCTCTATTGATTGTATTAGGTTACAGAAAACGAGGGAAAATTTTTCACATTTCAAATGACATTCACGATAATGATAAACAACCACAAAACTAACAAGTGTAACCAAGAGATATTTGCATTAATTTCCATATATACATATGTTAAAAGAAAATGGTATCATGTACATGTATCTCAAAATGTAACCGAAGAGAAATAAAAACGACATTTACATTATCCTGTACAAAAACTATAACATGTGTACCATCGAAAGTAACTACAGAAGTTCAGGGTCCAGCTGTTAATTTACTAAGTCATAGGCGCCTTGCCTGCCATTCATGTTAGAAAGAAAATGGTGTCAACAAAGGTTGATTACAATCTAATTTATTAAAAATAAAAAAGATATCTCAGTGATTTCAAAAGAAAGCAAGTAGATAGGTGTTGACATGTAAATTTAATAACTACTTGCGTAGAAGTTGGCTTTCAAGTTGTTATATATATATGATTTCTTTTTTACTCACAACTTTAACTATTCACTTAATGTTCTTATTTAATTATAAGATCCATATTTAGTTAAATATCATTTTATTATTTATAAGACATGTTAATGGATCTTAGAAGATGTAGATGAAGTGTTTCCTGTTCTGATATTGGTCCTTGTCTAATTTCTTAAGCTCAGTGGATAGTCTATGGTCTTGATCCGGGTGAGACATCACATTATAACTCTAAGGTAGGAAAGATGCCTTTAGGGTTGGGGTGCATCCGTAGGCATGCGGTAGAGTATAATGCATCCTAATTATGTTCCCAATACGTCCACTAACTTCACCAAAAGACCTGTAGTAGTAACTCATTCTAGTGCAGAAGATTTCCATGCCATAATCCTTTGTTCCTTTCTATTGTTGTGAGATATTATATGTGATGATGGATCTTATTAAATATTGATGATTGGGGATTGATGATTGATAATTTCCAAGATCTAATTTCTTTCCTTGCTAACACCTACTGGTGGAACCGTAACTACAACTTAACTCCATCTGACAACAATCTTTTCTTCGTCAGGACCTACTGGCAAAACAATAATAAAAAACTCAAGCGGTGAGGAAGCCTCCTAAGAGACTCTTCCGTCTTGCCCTCTCAGTGGAAGTGTGGTCCAGGAGAGGGCTAGGCACACTCCAAAACTATGCCCCAAAGACGGGTGGGAGAGACTCTCCGGTCCGAGTCACTCCAAAAACTTGCCCGATCGGTATGTGCAAAACTGAGCTCAAAAAGTAAACCAATGGTTCTCCAGCCTAGGTACCCTACTGAAACAGGTTCTGCAGAACTGGTCAAAAACCTGGATCCCAAGGAAGCGTAAAAATACTACGAGCTTGCGTAAAAATCGTATAAAGGACTGGGATCTTAAATTCACGCACTAGACGGTCGCTGCCCTATCAATCCAGCTGAGGGTCACCGCGCCCTCGTACAGTCAGGTGTAAGGGTCACCTTAATTGACACAATTAACTGTTATCACTGATTCACCGTCATACTTATTTGATTTCTCAATCCTTTTCTTAATCTCTTTTATGGTCAACTTAACAGATCTAGATATCTTATCAATAACTCTTATCAATAGTGATCAATATTTAGTAGAGTATACCTAAAGGATGATTTCATGAAGATGACCAGTTGTGGTTGTAGAGATAGTTCTTAGTATTATTATCTCTTTATGTATCTTGTCGTTATTTCTTTATCTTTTATAGACCTCTTTGTAATTTACCCTTAAGGTCTCTCCCTATATAAGAGAGCCTAGGGTTTTTCTGAATGATAATTGAAGTCTCTTTTCCCAACATGGTATCAGAGCCGCCTTAGGGGCTCTCCACACCCGTCGTCCCCTTCCCCACCCGCCGCCCTCTCCTTTCTCGGCACCGACCTCCAGCTTCCTCCCCGCCCACTGCCCCTCCCGCAGCGGCTTCCCCACCCGCCGTCTCTCTCTCCCTCACGCCGTCAAAGCTCCAGGCGGCCCTCAGCCCGCCGCCCGAGGCCCCAGGCAACATTCCAGCCCGCTGCAGAAGGCCCTAGGCGGCCTCCAGCTCGTCGTCCAAGGGCCCGGCGGCATCCCAGCCCGCCGCAGAAGACCCCCTGCGGCATCCAGCCCGCCGCAGCACTCCCAGGCGGTACCCCCCCACCGCTGCATACCACCAGGCAACATCCTTGCCGCTGCAAAGGCTGTAGGCCTCATCTAAGGCGTGCCCTAGTACACCTCGTCTCTTCGGCCGATATATGGATTTGAGTGCGTAACGTCTACATACGCGCTCAAATCCGATGCAATTGGTGTAGACACTCATTAGCTTGTCTACCTACTCTTGTTCTTCTCCAGCGGCAGTATGTCAGAATCGAAGGTCGATATGCCCTCCACCGGCGCATTCAAAGGTCCTGCGCCAATAGTGAAGATGGACGGGTCTAACTATGAGCTCTGGGCTATGCAGTTCATGAGCCTCATGAAGTCGAATGGTAAGAAGCACATTCTTACCGAGGATGAGCCCGCAGAGAAGACAGGGATATATGCCTCATGGGAGGCTGATGACTCCTACGCAAAGGTCTGGTTATCTGGTACATTGACGATGGAGATTGCTAATGACGTCCTCCATCAGCCTACTGCCAAGGCGATGTGGAACATTCTTGCCGCTACATATTCGCAGGTGCGAAATGAGACAAAGATGTTGTAGCTTCAGCATGACATTTTCACAATGAAGTAGAGCGGCAGACCTCTCCATTCCCTATACACATCCCTAAGAGGGATGTTTGAGAAGTTATACAGTACCATTCCACTCACTGCTACTCCTGAACAGCAGAAGACGTTTCGGAACGCCACCATGGTGGGTGTTCTACTTGCAGCTCTTGATCCTAAATATGATGCTGCCCGGTCTCAGATCCTAGCTGATTCAGTTATTCCTCCAGTGGAGGATGTTTACAGAAGGCTCAGTCGCATTCCAGTTTCCTCCAGCTCTTCTACTCCACCCCCATCAGCGATGGCAGTCTCGCGTGGGAGAGGTGGCCCGCCTTCTGGTCGTGGTCGTGGACGTGGCCGTGGACCCCAGGGAAGGGGTGGTCGCTTCAGTCAGACATGCTCCTATTGTCACCGCACAGGACACTCGGAGGAGACATGCTATTCTAAGCATGGGTTACCAGCATCGGCACGTGTTGCAGAGCATTCTCAGTCTCCATTACCGTCTACTGCAGATAATCGATTTGACGAACTTGTGGCACGTCTCCGTGATATTATGCCACATTCATCTGGTGATTCGTCTGGTGGTCCTTTAGATGTTTCTGCTACAGCCTCCGCCAGTTCATCTACCGCTGCTAGTACCTCAGGTAGATCTACTGCATTCACACCATCTCATGATATATCTGACTGGGTTATAGATTCGGGAGCCACACATCATCTCTGCCGAGATAGAGATAGATTACAGGCCTACAGGGACATTCCTCCCGGCCGTTCTGTGCAGATCGCAGATGGTACCCATTCGCCCCTTGTTGGATAGGGGGAGGTCTTCCTATCCTCCACTATGCAGCTACAGAACGTCCTACATGTTCCTGAGTTCTCAATAAATCTGTTATCTATTAGTCAGATTACGAAGGATTTGCATTGTCGTGCCATATTTGACCCGTCTTCTCTCATTTTTCAGGACATACTCACGGGCAGGGTGATTGGCTGTGGCTCTGAGCAAAATGGTCTATATCGGCTGGTTCGGGATTCCTATGCTGGCGTCTCCTCTCATTCTGCCGGACCAGTCTCTCCGTACATCTGGCATCTCCAGTTTGGTCACCTTCCGCTCCAGAAAATGCGCCATCTTCTGCCCCAGATCTCTTCTAGTTCGTCTTTCCGCTGTGAAGCATGTCAGTTGGGAAAGCATCATAGGTCGAGCTTTCCAAGTCGTCAGAGTCGGAGCAGTAGCTCCCCATTCGAGTTGTTACATATAGATATATGGGGTTCGAGTCGTGTTCCCGATCATCAGGGGCACAGATTTTATCTTGTGGTAGTGGATGATTTTTCTCGTGTGTCATGGGTCTTTCTTTTGAAGAATAAATCTGAAGCAGGAGATATGATCAAGAATTTAATTAATGAAGTGCACAATGTTTTCTCTTCCTCAGTCAAATATGTTCGGACGGATAATGCCCTAGAATTTTGTACACGCCCACTTTCTCAATTTCTTTCATCAAAAGATATTATTCACCAAACCACTTGTGCATATACATCACGGCAAAATGGTGTGGCGGAAAGAAAGCATCACCATCTCTTGGATATTACTCGCACCCTGTTGATTCAGAGTTGTGCCGCTATTTCCTTCTAGGGGGACGCTGTTCTTACTGCATGTTATCTGGTCAATCGAATGCCATCCTCAGTTCTTGGTGAGAAGATACCTATCTCTCTTATTTTTCCAGACAAGGAGTTATTCTCACTGACTCCACGTGTCTTTGAAACTGTGGCTTTCGTTCATCTTCTATCTCCCGGACTTGACAAACTCTCTCCTAGAGCAGTCAAGTGCGTCTTTGTTGGTTATTCCAGGACTCAGAAGGGCTACCGGTGTTATGATCCTACGAATAAGAAGTACTTCGTGAGTGCTGATGTCACTTTCTTTGAGTCTGTCATGTATTTCTCTCCTGCAGGTGACAGACTGGTACCATCCACTACCACTGATGATGTCCATGTTCCTCCACCACCTACATGGAGTTCACCTGAGTCTTCCCCTGTGCCTGTCTCCACGCCAGCACCCCCACTGCCACCTCCTCCTCCACCCATTCCACGGCCTATTGTTTCACCGCTACCGAAATTCTATACGCGTCGGTCAGGTCCTGCTCAGACTACACATCAACCACTCATCACGCCTCAGGTATGTTCAGATGGCATTACTACTGACGGGTCAGGTTTGGTACATGTGCATGATTCTTCAGTACAGGACGACACTAGCCCATCCAGTATAGCAGATAATGATCTTGATGTTCCGATTACTATTCGGAAGCAGAGGCGGCAATGTGCCTCTTATCCATTTACTTCACAGGTTTCCTTTCACCGTCTCACTGGTGATTTTCAGAGATTTGCCTCAGCCTTGTCTTTCGTGGATATACCACGGACCTACCAGGAAGCTTTGAAGAATGATTGCTGGAGATTAGCTATGGAAGAAGAGATGAGGGCCTTGCAGTCCCGTGGCACATGGTCTTTGGTCCCTGCACCTCCTGGTGCATCCGTTGTGAGCTGTAAGTGGGTCTTCACAGTTAAATATCATGCAGATGGCACGTTGGATCGGTACAAAGCATGCTTGGTCGTCCGTGGGTCTACACAAATCTATGGCGTGGATTACATGGATACGTTCTCTCTAGTGGCGAGACACTCTACCCTTCGTATTCTCTTATCTGTTGCTGTGGTCCGTGAATGGAGTATATCCCAACTAGATGTCAAGAATGCCTTTCTGTACGGGGACTTATAGGAGGAAGTCTACATGCAGCAACCACCTGGGTTTACTGCTGAGGGGGAGAAGCAAATGGTCTGTAGACTTCACAAGGCGATATATGGCCTCAAACAGAGTCCGAGAGCATGGTTCCAGAAGCTGTCCAACCTAATTGAGCAACAGGGATTTAAGAGGTCAAATGCCGATCACTCGTTGTTTGTCCAGAAGTCATCGGCATGTACGGTTGTCATTATGGTCTATGTGGATGATATTCTTGTTACAGGAGACGATGTTCAGAGCATAGAAAGGGCGAAGGCATTCCTAGGCCGTCAGTTTGTTACAAAGGATCTTGGAACCCTAAGATATTTTCTGGGGTTGGAATTTGCAAGGAATGCACAGGGCTTGGTGATGACCCAACGGAAGTACATTACAGACTTCCTGATTGAGACTGGCATGGATGGATGCAAACCATCAAGTATTCCCATGGACCCTAGCATGAAGTTGTATGATGGTGATACTGATGAAGTAGATAAGAGGAGATATAGAGAAATGGTGGGAAAACTCCTCTACATTACCATAACTCGTCCAGACATTGCATTTGCAGTTAGCAGGGTGAGTCAATTTATGGAGCAGCCAATACAGGTTCACATGGATGCTATATACATGATACTGAGGTATCTGAAGTCTTCTCCAGGGTCAGGGTTGCTATTCAGAAAGGGCACAAACTTATCCATCTCAGGGTGTGCAGACAAAGATTATGCAGAATGCCCTAAGGATCGAAAATCAACCTCAGGGTTCGCAGTGTTTGTTGGAGGCTCTCTGGTTTCTTGGAAAAGCAAGAAACAAACTGTTGTGGCAAGGTCCCGTGCCGAATCTGAATATAGGTCCATGGCTCAAGCCAGCACGGAAATGATGTGGGTTCGGTCCGTACTAGAAGATCTACATGTAGCTGTGCCCCTACCTATGAAGCTTCAGTGTGACAATCAGGCAACATTATTCATTGCTAACAATCCAGCTTTCCATGAAAGGACCAAGCATATTGAAATTGACTGCCATTACACTAGAGACTTGATCCAGAGAGTATTGATATCTACTGCACATGTGAGCTCAGGAGATCAGACTGCAGATGTATTCACCAAGCCACTGCTCAGAGGACCTTTTCAGAGATGTTCATCCAAGCTGAGCATGATAGACATCTATGCTCCACCTTGAGGAGGAGTGTAGAGATAGTTCTTAGTATTATTATCTCTTTATGTATCTTGTCGTTATTTCTTTATCTTTTATAGACCTCGTTGTAATTTACCCTTAAGTTCTCTCCCTATATAAGAGAGCCTAGGGTTTTTCTGAATGATAATCGAAGTCTCTTTTCCCAACAGTGGTCACAGGTTATCCTTTTACAATCATAAGATTTGAAGCTACTCACTGGATCTGGATCTAAGTTCAATTCTATGCCAGATTACCCAACTTTTTTATTCTTTAACATGACATTTAGAGCTACTCATTAGATCTGGATTAAGTTCAATTCTAGGATCCAATTCAAGTAAAATCTCCAATTCTTTTCATCCTGCAAAGCATGAATCTCATAACCTATTGATTGATCTAAATCAAGATCGATTCCACATAATTTGTTAATTCTTTCATTCTTTGAAATAGAAATCTTGTACCTAAACCTTAATCTAAATCGGGATCAAATCCTTCCCAAAATCTTAATCTTTCTATTTTCCAAAACAAGATTTTATACCTAATTAGTTTTCTATAATTTGGATCAATCTTATGTAAAAATATCTCACTTTTCATCATTTTACCTATGAAATATGGAATAATAATAGGTCTGAATTTGAACTTAAATGTTGCTATTTATCCCAAATCTCTTATCTTTTAAATCATAAAATATGTAGTATACATTGGTCTGAATTGACTATTAAATCTATGCAATTCACACTAATTTTGATCTTTTAAAAATCCAAGATCAGGAGCTCTGGTCTTAAATTTAGATCTGAAATTAACAATTTATTAACTTTTAGTGAGTAGAATCTTCATGCAATAACCCTCAAATCTTTTATAATTTAAAGGCATGAACATCAGTAAAATAATGGTATGAAATTTGATCATAATTATGCCATTTTAACCACATTTCTTTCAAATTTAAAGACATGAATAGTAGCAAAATAATGGTCTGAAATTTGATCATAATCATGCCATTTTATCCCATTTCTTTCAAATTTAAAGACATGAACACCAACAAAATAATGGTCTGAAATTTGATTAAATCATGTCATTTTACAACCATTTCTTTCAAATTTAAAAGGCATGAATAAAATTAGAACAATGGTATGAAATTTAGATCTAACATGCATGCATTCGCCCCCAAATTTTCATTTTAAAGGCATTGAATCAATAGCTATATAAGGGGTTTAAAATTTGGGTTTTTAGGAACATGGATGTCAGCAAAAGGAGGGATGATTATACCTTGGATATCCAAGTTTTGGAGATCAAAATGCATGCAGGAGCAGCTTTGATCAGCTGTAAACCTTGTTGAATGCAACAGTTGGGGGGGGGGTCCAACAGGGTTGCTTTGCAACACTCGAGCTGTAGCATCTTGGAATTTTGGACAGCAACTTCAACCATCAGCTACTTGCAGCAACTCAAACAGGGAGGAGCTGCAACTCCCTGGAAATGGTAGCAACAACTGGAGGAGAGTCTGCATCAGGTGATGCTTTGGCTTGCTGGGGAGGAGCAACTGATGTTGCTCAAATTAGGACTCCAGCAGTGATTCCAGCATGGGGGCTCTAGTAGTATGTACAGCTGCTCTCCAACAGCTATGGAAAGAAGAGGAGAGGGGCTTGGGGATCCTCTCACGGTTGGAGTTTGGGAGAAGAATAGAGTATAAGGGGGGTTCTTGGGTTAATAAGGGAAGGATGGTCTTAAAGGGTTGGTAAGTGGAGATAGAGGGCGAGACGGAAGAGCCATTTGTAGGCTTCTTCACCGCTTGAGTTTACTTCGCCAACAGACTTGACGATTCTATATCTAGATCATCCATATCTACAACTACATCATCTGGAGTTATATCTGAAACATTGAAGTTAAGAATTGGAGAAGTTACGATCAAAAGTTGGGATTAGTAGGAAATGACTATTCTCTCTATCTAAGAATTTAATTAAATTAAGAGATCTTTCCAATCATAACTTTTCCATTATCACTCACCAACGTGATCATGTGAACATGATATTACGGATGATGTGTAAACGGGTTTCCCAGATCCGAGAAGGAGCGGGCCTCACAGTTTGGTATCAGAGCAGTGGTACCCCGCTATATACATTCGTAGTATTATAGTTCCGATCGCATTAGGTCTTGGATAGCGACAGTTCTTTGACTTGTCACGAATCCGAAAGGGAAATATGACATTCCAATTTCCATAACCACAAATGTCACCATTTGCAACTAATTTCCATATGTATCCCAAGAAGAGAAAAATCATAGTTAGAAATATCCATGAACATTAACTATTAATGATATTGGTTCTTACATAGAATCATGGCATCCTGAACCGATCTTTCTGTGTTTTAATTGATTCTGGAGCGATGAATGAACTTTGAATTTCTAACTTCAGTAGGTAGAGGTGCAGATGCCCTAGATCATCCTTGTCACATTATGGGCAAAGTGGCCAGTTGTTCATCATAAGACTGATAGTAAAGGATTACCGATGTTGATTGGTAGTCACGGTATGATAGCATATTTTATAACATTATAGCTTGACGAGTTTGACCAGATATTTGGCATGGATTTGCTGTCAACTCATCATGCCCTGGGTAATTACTTCATGAAGACGATTGTCTTCAGTATTCCAGACTTACCTGAGTTTACCTATGAAGGTACATTACATAACTCTAAATAGAGCACATTTCAGTATTGAGAACATCCGGGTTTCAACAAACCCAAATTCGACCCGAATAAGGTTTGAATAACCCAATAAAGTTATTGGTCAGTATTAAACAATCTAAAATGATCAATTGATCATGAATCAAAAGTCGTTCGGGTGAAATCGACCAAAAAATCGATCGCTCCGTAATACGTGCCGTGAAAAAGCCGCGACGTAAATTCGGAAACCGCGAAACGAACCGAGACCATCATGAGATCCGATTCGATGATACAAGACCAACGGAATCGATCGTTCGTCAATCGGAGGTCGTTTGATATTTTTAAATCATAAAATTTAACCTTAAACAAAATCCGTATCCGAAAATTTCGGGTATTCAAAACTCGATCGGAAGTATATCAATATTATACTCATTTTGATTGTCGTTGAAAGACGATCAAATTGAGATATCGCGGGTCGAAATCCGACACCCGATGCGCGAATACGGTCAATTTTGAGTATGTTAATTAAAGAAAGAAAATGGGTTTAAAAAAAATAAAATAAAAGTCTGTACTGTACAGACTACACGGATTGTGAAAAAAAAATATTCAGCAGAATTTCAGGCAGCCACATTTGGCTCCTTCCTCTTACAGTTGTCATCTAATTGAAACCCCACCTTCCTTATAAGTATCACCAAGACTCTTCTCCTCTTTCTCTTCATTTCAGCCGTTGGGAACCATTTTTTTTTCCAACTTTTGGCTGGAACTTTTCCAACTACTGCAGCCCATTCCTTCCTCCTGTATGGTTCATCTTCTTCAATTTTCAGGAGAAATCTAAAGAGGTATATTCCCTATCCCCTTTTTCCTCTAATTCAACGAGACTTCTTTCCTCTTCTTCCATTTTAATCACTCCTTATTTCTATCTCCAAAGAAGGAAAAGCCAACAACCCTCCATCATCTACTCTCCCTCCTTCCCAAATTGAAGAAATCTGCAGCTGGGCATCATAAATCCTGCTTCTGCCACAGCAACTTGTGCATGTTGTTTCTCCAAAATTAGAGGAATACAAAGGTACACTCCCCTCTACCCTCCTCCTTGTTGCCATGCATGCTCAAGTAAGCAATTTCCTTTGCTGCCTACCATGTCATTTTGACACATTTGGACCCTTAAAGTTAATTAAGGGTGTTGTTCTATGTCTAATTCAAACTAGTTTCAAATGCTTTGAAATAAGTAGTAAAATCAAATTAGGATATTACCCACATTAGTCTTTTAAATAAATTTATGGGGTTGTCCGTGTAATCATGTATATATATTGATTATTTTCTTTTATAGGGATCAGTCATTAGTGTGGGAGCCTATAGATTTGATTCACGTTGTAGGATTGGTAATCTGGATGACAATGATGTTTTCCCTCAAGTTTAAATACATGAATTTGATTGGATTTTATAAGACCTCTACCATTTTTCTACAAGTCCGAGCGTTTACTTGAGGATTTGTTTGGATATGTATTTCTACTTTTTCAATTCCTAATTAGGTTCTGAGTAAATGTGTGTACTGGATTTAAATTATTTAGGTCACAAAAAAAAATTGAATTGATTTTATAGGCAGTTGAAATGACTATGATGACCTGAAATGTTGATTTAGTAGCTGTTATGAGGATGAATCATCTGGATATGTAACTTTGCAAAATTGATGCATGCTTGATGTTCACAGTTTGATTGGGAACCGGTGTATATTATAAATAATTTTTTTTGGTTTGACGGATTTTGAATTTTAATTAGAGATTTATATAAAATTAGATAGGAATTAGGAACATTGGGCTTTCATTTTTTTACAACGGATCTTCTCCATCTTTTTGAATTATAGCTTTGGCCACTACGGGTTTCTATTGGTTTAATGCTATGAAATAAAAATAATAATAATATGTGCAACATCTAGTTTTATTATGATGTGGGATTATCATCGAGGATTATTTGAGTGGGTCATGTACAACAGACCTTCATTTTAAGTAGGTTTAAAATTGATAGTGAATGATGCTTCTGACAGTTAATAATGGTGCTAGTATATGAACACTTTGAGAACTAGATAGTTAAGAAATGGAGGGTTATGATAGGATGCTTATTTAAAAAAAAAGGGGGAAAGAAAATCCATATGCTATATCTAAAATTTTTTGTAAATAAATATATATATACCTTTATGGTTTGCTATACATGTAGATGTCATTTTTTCCATATCCTTGATCACATGACAATGATTTTCCTCTCTATTTTCCACTTCATATTGTTATAAAGTTATAAACAATACTGTCAATTTGCTCTCTGAATATGATCCTTTACATTGTCGATATGTCATTGGTTAGAATCGACATTGGGATATAATAGGCAGCTCTAAGTTTATAAATTAGAGTTAATAGGTTGTAGGAATTTTGAATGACACACATCACTATAAATACTGTGGGACAAATGGTTGATATGAATCATGGATGATGAATATCTGGCCGGTCATTGTGACCTTTTACACTTGACCGCGCGTGTGGAGCCCTCAGGATCCGGGTACCCGTTTACGACACAATTCGCAATATTCTAATTATTGACATCGCATTATAAGCATAAATTTATGGGGAAATTTTTTCTATTGCTGTTGCAATCATCATTGGCATCTGACATTCACATTTTATATTCACAACTACAAGATAATAAAGATAAATGTCAACAAGAATTTATTTCATTAACTTTCATTTCATTTTCAACCTGTACAATGTCTGAAAGTACATACAGTATATCCCAAAATCTGACTGAAGAGAAAAGAAGCATATAACATTAACAACCGAACAAAACTGAGACAAAAAGAATAACATACCGTCTAATATAGACCTTGTCTTCTGGAACCCTGTATAACTACTGAACAATAGACTCCTTTCCTGCCATGCGTGCAAGGAAGAAAAGGAGTCACAAACGTGAATACAAACCCGTAGTTTAAAATAAATAACAAGTAATTTAATGTGCAAAAGAGAGCAAGTAGAAAGGTGGAATAAGCACTATTTACATCTACTTGCATAAGTAAAAATGTTTCAACTGTTTGGTACTAAGTTCATTCATCCATATTGGGGCCTCCGTAGGCATGCGGTGTTGTGTAATGCATCCTAACTAAGTTCCCAACACGTCCACTAACTTATAAGGATTTCGAATCAGATTAAAGTCACCTCCAATCAACTCAATTTTAATTGTAATTTCCTCCAAACCTTTACTCTAACTCTCTCAGATGCAACTCTTGATGATTTAAATGTAGATATAGATATGGATATGGATGATCTGGATGTAGAATCGCCAAGTCTGTTTGGCGAAAGAAAACTCAAGCGGTGAAGAAGCCTGCAAATGGCTCTTCCGTCTCGCCCTCTAATTGGAAGGACGGTCCAATAGAGGGATAGGTCTACTCCTCAACTACGCCACTGAGACGGGTGAGAGGGACTTCCCGGGAAGTCGCTCTAGAAAAACAGCCCGACCGGTAACGGGCAACCGAGCTCGTACGTAAAACTGAAAACCAAGGATCCCCCGCCTGGGTATCCTAAAACAGGGTCAGCGGAATGGTCTAAAGTCGGGATCCCAACGAGGCGTAAAAACACTGCGAGCTCGGGTAAAAACCGTGAAAGAGACTGAGATCCTAGACCCGCGCACTTGGCGGCCGCTGCCCAAACTGGGCTTCCTTTCCTTCCGCTCAGGTGAGGGTCACCGCCCCCTCGCACGGTCCGGTGTAAAAGGTCACCATGACCGGCAATATAATTTATAAGTCATTACCGACTCACAATCAATTTCATTTGCTTGTCTACTTTCCTTCTCAATTCCCTTTTTGAGATTAGTAATACAGATATAGCTCTCTTCATCTTCAATCTTGGAAATCATTTACCAACTTCATAAAAGATGAGTATTAATATTTGATACAGATTAATTTCCAATCCTTTATAAACCTTAGTATAAATCAATACACACACTATTTACACTTAGTGTGATTATTGGCCAATAGCAAATTAAAAAGGATGTATCTAGTACCGGGAATTAATCAAATCAAATTCGAAAAGCAACTGAATGATGAATGAGGAGGTCGAACAGGAGTGAGAGATTTCTCCGTTCAAATGGGGATGAATACAAAAGGGTGCATAAGCGGGAATTAATGAACCTGCCCATTTTAACTGTCATATAGATGCTAACTGGGATACGAGTAAGATTTTGTTGTGGTTCATATCGTCAGAAGGCAGCTTATCCAAAGATGCTTGAACGATTCAACAATAGTTAAACACAACATGGCTAAGACGGGAGGCGATCTTGTTTGTTGATGCCTTGCGAGTTTCAACACTTGGCACGTGATACTACCATTTACCCGTATATGAGATGTTATTATAATACTTCTCTACAAGAAATGCAGATAATGAGAATATCCGATGTGGACATATAAGAGTAATAGCAGATTGTGATTACTGTGAATATTGCATTCTGGTTTATAGGCCATGTTTACATATATAATGTGGGATGATAGTCTGTAAAATGAATAGAGCATAAGGGCTCATAATTTTAGGAATTTCGTATTTCCAGTACCATACTCCATAGGAGGGGAAATATATAAAACGAATCTTTGTAAATTTAAAGTGGCAAATCTAGTGGAAAACACAATTGTTGTCTGGAGCATTAATATTTTGAAACCATACAATTTGGCTATTTCTACCGTTCAAAGGTAAAGATAAATCATTTCCACCAGAAGCTTGTCTCCTGTTGATAACATTTTGGAGAATAAAAATCAAAATCTTCGTATTACAACTCTGGAGGTATACAACCATCACACATGATAGCCTTACATTATGGACCCCAATCAGCTTCACAGATAGCAAGTTTCATATGACCGTAAGGATACTTATGAGATTTCATAAATAGTAATAAGAAAGAAATGTCATGTCCAAAGGACCTATATTTAATATAACCAGAGATTACAGTTTTCTTTAATGTTATTCTAACATTTCGAGGTAACAAATATTTTCAAAAGTTGCAAGATTTCTCAAGTGCATCTATAACGAAATGCTGCTAACCATAGGGATTGATTTAAAAGTAGCATCCGTAAGCTCAAATGGATTTCCTTTAATTCAACACTATTAGCAAAATTAAGAGAATAATATTCTTTAAACAGTTATTGTAATATTTACAACTGTAACCTCTCAATATATATAACAAGGTTTTATAATTTATTGGCTCTTACATATATATATTTAAGGACAAGATGGAAGTTGGTTTTAATCTCTGAATAATTGATAATCTCACCCTTTTGCTACTAATTTAACTAACATAATATAACCCCAACCATCTTAATTGAATTATATAGCAGAATATATCATATACTACTGTTAAGCAATTATTAATCCATCCTTCGTGAATTAGTTTAAACTATTACTGAAATTGATTCCAGCATCAGATTTTACTATTAAACAAAACAGTCCATAAATTAGATTTAAACTTATTAATAACTTAGAATCCAGAATACATATATATATTTATTGTTTAAGCAATAATTTTTTTTCATTGATAGTTCATTAGATTATATCATATTCTACTGTTTAACAGTAATTCTTAATTCACGGTTCTTGAACTAGATTTAAACTATTTCTGATTTAGAATCCAGAATATATATGTTCTACTGTTAAGCAGTAATTATTAGTTCATGATTCATTAGATTAAACTATTACTATGCTAACACAATTCTACCTTCAAAATGACTACCTGATTTATAGAAATTAAGGGCACCATAAGGCAAAATAGATGATGAAATCATCAAAAAGGTCATCATGAAGGAGTATTAAAGTGTGCAAGAACATGCATAGCAGCAAAGAGAGATGAGGATTACACATATGATCAAGTCTAAAATGCATGCATGGCAGCAAGGAGGGGGCTAGGGATTGTACCTTGAGTTTTCTCTAATTTGGAGATGATTTCTCATGCAAGAGAAGCTTCAAAAGTAGCTCTAGTTGAAGAAAAGATGGCTGGACAGCAGTCTGAATTGGAGAAAAACAGTAGGAGGGAATTGCTGTAGCAACAATCCAAGAGGAATGGCAGCAAGAAGGAAGGAAGAAAGGATGGTACCTCTTGAAATCCTTAAGAAATGGGAGGATTTTGGCTTCTTCAACATCTGCAGTAGCAAGGTTTGCTGCTCATTTCAGCAGCAGCAGCTCCAATTTGAAGAATAGCTTCAATTAGAGAGATGTTTGGTTGTTCCCAACTGCTATGGAGAGCAGCACAACACTGAAGTCTATGCTTCTCGGTGGAAATTTAGAGAAGAAAATGGAGAGTAGTGAATAGGCTTTGTGATATATACAAGGAGAGGAACCTTACATGTTAGACAAGTGGAATATTAATTAGTCCAAGTGGAGAAAGAATAGCATCCAAGTGGGTATATAGAATTGCAAGTGGATACTGCCATGCAGTCTGCTACTGCTACAGTAAATTTTTTTTTTAACATTTTATTATTCTTATTATTTACATACATATATATTTGATATGTTTAAAAAGACCGTATTCACGCCTCGAGCGTCGGATTTCGATGCGTAATATGTTGATTTGACCGTCTCGAAATGACGGTCAATATGAGTATAATATTGATATACTTCCGATCGGGTTTTGAATACCCGAAATTTTCGGATACGGCTTTTGTTTAAGACTAAATTTTGTAATTTAAAATATCATATGACCTCCGATTGACGAACGGTCGATTCCGTTGGTCTCATGTCGTCGAATCGAATCTAATGACGGTCTCGGTTTGTTTCGCGGTTTCCGAATTTGCGTCACGGCTTTTCACGGCACGCGTTACGGAGTGACCGATTTTTGGTTGATTTCGCCCGAACAACTTTTGATTCACTACTAATTGGTCGTTTTAGGTTGTTTAGTATTGACCGACAATGTTTTTGGGTTCATTAGACCTAAAATCGGACGAGTTCGGGTTTACGCGAATTCCCGGATGTTACAATTATAAAAACCTCAAAGGGAGTCTCGTCCTCGAGACTCGAGTCAAGGTTAATAGGTATCTTGTTTGGATTGAATATGGTCATAAAAACCTCAAAGGGTTTTGAACCCATAAAAACCTCAAAGGGAAAACAAGCCTTATATTAATCATGTATTTAATTATAAAAGCTTGTTTTGATGCTTTCATCAGAAAAGCTGCGGGTATCGTGCCCGCATGTCGGCTTCAGTCTCCCATGTTGCTTCTTTGACGTCGTGTCGGTGCCACAAAACCTTGACCAATGAAATCTCTTTGCTGCGAAGCTTCTTCACAGCACGATCAAGTATGTGGACTGGCTTCTCCTCATAAGTCAGATCTGGTTCTACATCGAGATTCTCATAACTGATAATATGTCGAGGGTCGTGGACATACTTCCTCAGATTGGATATGTGGAAAACATCATGAATAGCCGAAAGATGTGGAGGAAGGGCTACTCGGTATGCCACTTTCCCCACTCTATCCAGAATTTCAAAAGGTCCCACATATCGCGGCGTCAACTTGCCACGAACACCGAATCTCTGCACTCCCTTCATGGGAGATACTCGCAAAAATATCCAATCTCCAACCTATAATTTATAGGAATGTCATTAGTATGAGATTAAATTGAACACATATATATCATAATTGAGTGGATGAGGAGAAAATAATTAGATTACCTGAAACTCTAAGTCTCTCCTCCGACGGTCTGCATAACTCTTCTGGCGGCTCTGTGACGTCAGAAGCCTCCGTCTCACAAGATCAACAGCTCTCGCAGTCTCCTCCAGGAGATCTACGGAATAGAGAGCATGATCACCTACCTCACGCCAACTGAGAGGTGTGAGGCATCTCTGCCCGTATAGGGCTTCGAATGGTGCCATGCCAATACTGGAGTGATAGCTGTTGTTGTACGTGAATTCCACCAAAGGCAAATGGTCCTTCCAGGACCCTTTCCACTCCAAAGTGCATGCGCGAAGTAGATCCTCAAGCGTCTGAATGGTGCGCTCACTCTGCCCGTCTGTCTGCGGATGGTATACAGAACTCATCTTCAGCTCTGTCTGTAGTGCTGACATGAACTGATGCCAATAATGAGATGTAAATCTCGAATCCCTGTCAGACACCACTTCTCGTGGTATACCATGCAGCCTGATAATGTTCTGCACATAGAGCTTGGCCAACCTGGATGGAGTGTAAGTCGTGTGGACAGGTATGAAATGGGCTGACTTGGTCAACCTATCAACAATGACCCATATAGAATCATGGCCACCTGGTGTCTTCGGCAGACCTGTGACGAAATCCATAGAAATGCTCTCTCACTTCCACTCGGGAATGGGGAGAGAATGCAGTAATCCTGGTGGTCTCCTGTGCTCAGCCTTGACCATCTGACAGGTCATGCATCTGCTAACATGTAGCGCCACATCGCGCTTCATTCCATCCCACCAGAAATGTCGACGCAGATCACGGTACATCTTTGTGCTACCTGGATGGATAGATAACCGTAAACTGTGTGCCTCGTCCAAAATGTCTCTGCGAAGCTGCTCGTCATTGGGTACAACGATCCGTCCTGCCTTCCATAAAATAGACTCCATCACAACAAAGTCGTCAAATTCGTCCTTGACGGCGCGCATGTATCTATCATGAATCCAAGGATCGGTCTTCTGGCCTTATACAATACGATCCCAAAGACTGCTGTATCGTGGAGGCACATCGGTAGAAATGGATGCGTTCTCCTGTAATGTATCCAAAACAATCCGTAGATCATTCGCATGATCCCATTCATTCCTTGAATAGATGAGTACATCATCGATGAACACCACTACAAACTTGTCTAAGTATGGACGGAAGATACGGTTCATCATATCCATGAAAGCCGCAGGTGCATTGGTGAGCCCAAACGGCATCACCACAAACTCATAGTGTCCATAGCGAGTCCTGAAGGCTGTCTTCGGAATATCCGACTCGCGAATCCTCAGCTGATGGTAACCTGAGCGAAGATCGATCTTCGAGAAAACCGAAGATCCCTGGAGCTGGTCGAACAAATCATCGATGCGTGGCAAAGGATAACGGTTCTTCACTGTTCTCTTGTTCAGCTGCCGGTAATCGATGCACAGTCTCATGGATCCATCCTTCTTCTTGACAAATAGAACCGGAGCACCCCAAGGTGAAGTGCTCGGCCTCACGAATCCCAAGTCAAGCAACTCCTGCAACTGCACCTTCAGCTCCCTCAACTCCGCTGGTGCCATGCGATATGGTGCCATAGAGATCGGCTGTGTATCTGACAGCAATGTGATCTCGAACTCGATCTCTCTCTCAGGAGGTAGTCTTGTTAGCTCATCAGGAAAAACATCTAGATATTCAGATACTACTCGGATGTCTGGTATCATCAGATCCCGATCAGACACCTCCCGAACAAATGCAAGGTAGGAATCGCAACCCTGATCGACAAGTCGTTGTACTTGCAGCACTGAGATATACTCCATGGTGGAGTCATGTATAATACCCTTAAAAGTAAATTAGGGTAAATCTAGATCCTGCAGACAATCGTCTTCCTAAAGCAATCAATAAGTGCATGATGAGCGGATAGCCAATCCATGCCTAAATCAAGTCGAACTCATCAAGCTGTAGGAGTAGACAGTCTGCGATCATCTAGTGACCGCCAATCAGTACAGGCAAGTGACTGACTATCAGTAAAATAATGAACATCTAGCCACTTGGCCCTCGGTTGTGATATGGAGAAGAGAGAACCTTTGCGACTCTACTTAAACAAGTAGACTCGAAGCAAGAAAAGAGTGTGTCACACTAGAATCAAATAGAACGTGGAAAGGTCGATAAGAGTAGTCAGTATGTGTGCTAGTTGGTTAGTCATCTCCTGGTTTGGTCGGTGGAGTAGTCGTATCTATACTCCGAGCTGGTTCTGCAGGTGGTCTATCTGCTCGCTGCAACCCAGATGGTCGAGCGGAATCTGTGCCATTCACAGATACTTATCATAAATGCTTTTTCTCTTTTTGGGATATAATATGAAAGTTAATGAAATTGGTGACATCTGTGGTTATAGAATATGAATGTCATATTTCCCTTCTTGAACTTACGACAAGTCGGAAGACTGTCGCTATTCGAGAACTTAATGCGATCGGAATTGAAACACTACGAATGTGCGTATTGGGGTACCACTGCTCTGATACCAAAACTGTGGAGCCCTCAGGATCCGGGTACCCGTTTACGACACAATTCGCAATATTCTAATTATTGACATCGCATTATAAGCATAAATTTATGGGGAAATTTTTTCTATTGCTGTTGCAATCATCATTGGCATCTGACATTCACATTTTATATTCACAACTACAAGATAATAAAGATAAATGTCAACAAGAATTTATTTCATTAACTTTCATTTCATTTTCAACCTGTACAATGTCTGAAAGTACATACAGTATATCCCAAAATCTGACTGAAGAGAAAAGAAGCATATAACATTAACAACCGAACAAAACTGAGACAAAAAGAATAACATACCGTCTAATATAGACCTTGTCTTCTGGAACCCTGTATAACTACTGAACAATAGACTCCTTTCCTGCCATGCGTGCAAGGAAGAAAAGGAGTCACAAACGTGAATACAAACCCGTAGTTTAAAATAAATAACAAGTAATTTAATGTGCAAAAGAGAGCAAGTAGAAAGGTGGAATAAGCACTATTTACATCTACTTGCATAAGTAAAAATGTTTCAACTGTTTGGTACTAAGTTCATTTGTTCTCCCCTTTTTCCCATTCATCCATATTTATATATATATATATTTATATAAAGTGTAGATAAAAGACCCTTACATATAATGATTTCATGTTTTTTAAGATCATGATTTTGGGTCTTGGAGATCATGTTGCGGAACTTAATGGCTACTTTCTTGTCATTGAGATCATGTCACGGGTTTCGATAATGGACTGATATGATGATGATGAATTTGATCCTTAATTCTATTTACTCCTTCTAAGTTAGTGGATAGTCCGTGGTCTTGGTCTGTGTGTAGCCTCACACTATGACTCTAAGGTATTAAACTACCTTAGGGTTGGGGGGGCCTCCGTAGGCATGCGGTGTTGTGTAATGCATCCTAACTAAGTTCCCAACACGTCCACTAACTTATAAGGATTTCGAATCAGATTAAAGTCACCTCCAATCAACTCAATTTTAATTGTAATTTCCTCCAAACCTTTACTCTAACTCTCTCAGATGCAACTCTTGATGATTTAAATGTAGATATAGATGTGGATATGGATGATCTGGATGTAGAATCGCCAAGTCTGTTTGGCGAAAGAAAACTCAAGCGGTGAAGAAGCCTGCAAATGGCTCTTCCGTCTCGCCCTCTAATTGGAAGGACGGTCCAATAGAGGGATAGGTCTACTCCTCAACTACGCCACTGAGACGGGTGAGAGGGACTTCCCGGGAAGTCGCTCTAGAAAAACAGCCCGACCGGTAACGGGCAACCGAGCTCGTACGTAAAACTGAAAACCAAGGATCCCCCGCCTGGGTATCCTAAAACAGGGTCAGCGGAATGGTCTAAAGTCGGGATCCCAACGAGGCGTAAAAACACTGCGAGCTCGGGTAAAAACCGTGAAAGAGACTGAGATCCTAGACCCGCGCACTTGGCGGCCGCTGCCCAAACTGGGCTTCCTTTCCTTCCGCTCAGGTGAGGGTCACCGCCCCCTCGCACGGTCCGGTGTAAAAGGTCACCATGACCGGCAATATAATTTATAAGTCATTACCGACTCACAATCAATTTCATTTGCTTGTTTACTTTCCTTCTCAATTCCCTTTTTGAGATTAGTAATACAGATATAGCTCTCTTCATCTTCAATCTTGGAAATCATTTACCAACTTCATAAAAGATGAGTATTAATATTTGATACAGATTAATTTCCAATCCTTTATAAACCTTAGTATAAATCAATACACACACTATTTACACTTAGTGTGATTATTGGCCAATAGCAAATTAAAAAGGATGTATCTAGTACCGGGAATTAATCAAATCAAATTCGAAAAGCAACTGAATGATGAATGAGGAGGTCGAACATGAGTGAGAGATTTCTCCGTTCAAATGGGGATGAATACAAAAGGGTGCATAAGCGGGAATTAATGAACCTGCCCATTTTAACTGTCATATAGATGCTAACTGGGATACGAGTAAGATTTTGTTGTGGTTCATATCGTCAGAAGGCAGCTTATCCAAAGATGCTTGAACGATTCAACAATAGTTAAACACAACATGGCTAAGACGGGAGGCGATCTTGTTTGTTGATGCCTTGCGAGTTTCAACACTTGGCACGTGATACTACCATTTACCCGTATATGAGATGTTATTATAATACTTCTCTACAAGAAATGCAGATAATGAGAATATCCGATGTGGACATATAAGAGTAATAGCAGATTGTGATTACTGTGAATATTGCATTCTGGTTTATAGGCCATGTTTACATATATAATGTGGGATGATAGTCTGTAAAATGAATAGAGCATAAGGGCTCATAATTTTAGGAATTTCGTATTTCCAGTACCATACTCCATAGGAGGGGAAATATATAAAACGAATCTTTGTAAATTTAAAGTGGCAAATCTAGTGGAAAACACAATTGTTGTCTGGAGCATTAATATTTTGAAACCATACAATTTGGCTATTTCTACCGTTCAAAGGTAAAGATAAATCATTTCCACCAGAAGCTTGTCTCCTGTTGATAACATTTTGGAGAATAAAAATCAAAATCTTCGTATTACAACTCTGGAGGTATACAACCATCACACATGATAGCCTTACATTATGGACCCCAATCAGCTTCACAGATAGCAAGTTTCATATGACCGTAAGGATACTTATGAGATTTCATAAATAGTAATAAGAAAGAAATGTCATGTCCAAAGGACCTATATTTAATATAACCAGAGATTACAGTTTTCTTTAATGTTATTCTAACATTTCGAGGTAACAAATATTTTCAAAAGTTGCAAGATTTCTCAAGTGCATCTATAACGAAATGCTGCTAACCATAGGGATTGATTTAAAAGTAGCATCCGTAAGCTCAAATGGATTTCCTTTAATTCAACACTATTAGCAAAATTAAGAGAATAATATTCTTTAAACAGTTATTGTAATATTTACAACTGTAACCTCTCAATATATATAACAAGGTTTTATAATTTATTGGCTCTTACATATATATATTTAAGGACAAGATGGAAGTTGGTTTTAATCTCTGAATAATTGATAATCTCACCCTTTTGCTACTAATTTAACTAACATAATATAACCCCAACCATCTTAATTGAATTATATAGCAGAATATATCATATACTACTGTTAAGCAATTATTAATCCATCCTTCGTGAATTAGTTTAAACTATTACTGAAATTGATTCCAGCATCAGATTTTACTATTAAACAAAACAGTCCATAAATTAGATTTAAACTTATTAATAACTTAGAATCCAGAATACATATATATATTTATTGTTTAAGCAATAATTTTTTTTCATTGATAGTTCATTAGATTATATCATATTCTACTGTTTAACAGTAATTCTTAATTCACGGTTCTTGAACTAGATTTAAACTATTTCTGATTTAGAATCCAGAATATATATGTTCTACTGTTAAGCAGTAATTATTAGTTCATGATTCATTAGATTAAACTATTACTATGCTAACACAATTCTACCTTCAAAATGACTACCTGATTTATAGAAATTAAGGGCACCATAAGGCAAAATAGATGATGAAATCATCAAAAAGGTCATCATGAAGGAGTATTAAAGTGTGCAAGAACATGCATAGCAGCAAAGAGAGATGAGGATTACACATATGATCAAGTCTAAAATGCATGCATGGCAGCAAGGAGGGGGCTAGGGATTGTACCTTGAGTTTTCTCTAATTTGGAGATGATTTCTCATGCAAGAGAAGCTTCAAAAGTAGCTCTAGTTGAAGAAAAGATGGCTGGACAGCAGTCTGAATTGGAGAAAAACAGTAGGAGGGAATTGCTGTAGCAACAATCCAAGAGGAATGGCAGCAAGAAGGAAGGAAGAAAGGATGGTACCTCTTGAAATCCTTAAGAAATGGGAGGATTTTGGCTTCTTCAACATCTGCAGTAGCAAGGTTTGCTGCTCATTTCAGCAGCAGCAGCTCCAATTTGAAGAATAGCTTCAATTAGAGAGATGTTTGGTTGTTCCCAACTGCTATGGAGAGCAGCACAACACTGAAGTCTATGCTTCTCGGTGGAAATTTAGAGAAGAAAATGGAGAGTAGTGAATAGGCTATGTGATATATACAAGGAGAGGAACCTTACATGTTAGACAAGTGGAATATTAATTAGTCCAAGTGGAGAAAGAATAGCATCCAAGTGGGTATATAGAATTGCAAGTGGATACTGCCATGCAGTCTGCTACTGCTACAGTAAATTTTTTTTTAACATTTTATTATTCTTATTATTTACATATATATATATTTGATATGTTTAAAAAGACCGTATTCACGCCTCGAGCGTCGGATTTCGATGCGTAATATCTTGATTTGACCGTCTCGAAATGACGGTCAATATGAGTATAATATTGATATACTTCCGATCGGGTTTTGAATACCCGAAATTTTCGGATACGGCTTTTGTTTAAGACTAAATTTTGTAATTTAAAATATCATATGACCTCCGATTGACGAACGGTCGATTCCGTTGGTCTCATGTCGTCGAATCGAATCTAATGACGGTCTCGGTTTGTTTCGCGGTTTCCGAATTTGCGTCACGGCTTTTCACGGCACGCGTTACGGAGTGACCGATTTTTGGTTGATTTCGCCCGAACAACTTTTGATTCACTACTAATTGGTCGTTTTAGGTTGTTTAGTATTGACCGACAATGTTTTTGGGTTCATTAGACCTAAAATCGGACGAGTTCGGGTTTACGCGAATTCCCGGATGTTACAGCGCGAGGGCGCGGTGACCCTCAACTGGGCGGGAGATTAGGAAGCCCAGTTTGGGCAGCGACCGTCAAGTACGCGGGTCTAGGATCCCAGACCCTTTTTGGTTTTTACGCGAGCTCGCAGTGTTTTTACGCCTCGTTGGGATCCTGACTTTAGACCATTCCGCTGACCCGTTGTTTTAGGATACCCAGGAGGAGGATCCTTGGTTTTCAGTTTTTCGTACGAGCTCGTTCGCCTGTACTAGTCGGGCAGGTTTCTAGAGCGACTTTTCTAGGAAGTCTCTCTCACCCGTCTCAGTGGCATAGTTTGGGAGTAGACCTATCCCTCTATTGGACCGCGCTTCCAATTAGAGGGCGAGACGGAAGAGCCATTTGTAGGCTTATTCACCGCTTGAGTTTACTTCGCCAACAGACTTGACGATTTTATATCTAGATCATCCATATCTACATCTACATCATCTGGAGTTATATCTGAAACATTGAAGTTAAGAATTGGAGAAGTTACGATCAAAAGTTGGGATTAGTAGGAAATGACTATTCTCTCTATCTAAGAATTTAAATAAATTAAGAGATCTTTCCAATCTTAACTTTTCCATTATCACTCACCAATGTGATCTCTGAAGAAAATGATATATGTGCTTACACTCATACACTCAGGAATACTCAACTACTATATAAATATGTCACATGTGGGAAATGTTGGGTTTTGGGATAAACATTTGAGACGCTTACAAATAGCCTGAAAAACCTTTTTACTTACGTAAGTAGATGTAAACTTACTTTCCACCTTTCTACTTGCCTGCTTTTGCACATATTAAATGTCTAGTTATTTTTATAAGTTTTTGGGAGGTACCAGCAATTGCTGACGCCTCTTCTTTCCTAACGTGTTTGGCAGGCAAACAGCCTGCAGTTTAGTAGCAGCTCAGTAGCTATACATGCTTCCTGGAGACAGAGTATACACTAGACGGTATGAATTACTTTGTCTCAGTTTTTGTTCAGATAGTAATGTAAATGCTATCTCTTTTGTATCACACTTTGGGATATATATTGTAATGGAAGATCCTTGTACATGTTGTAACTTGATATGAATATTAATGAAAAGAAATTTTGGTGCCATTTATCTCTTTTACTTGTGGTTATGTGATGGAAATGAATATCATAATTGCGCGAAATTTTTTTCCCTATTTTTCTACAACTTCTGCGATCAATCTGAATGAAATATTGCGAAATGCATCGTAAACGGGTACCCGGATCCTCCGGGGCTCAACAATGACAGGTATTCAAGATTTACTTCACATTATTGGCATTAGTTCATGTCGGCACTACAGACAGAGCTGAAGATGAGTTCTGCATATCATCCACAGACTGACGGTCAGAGTGAACGCACCATTCAGACGCTTAAGGATCTACTTCGCGCATGCAATTTGGAGTGGAAAGGATCCTGGAAGGACCATTGGCCTTTGGTGGAATTCACGTACAACAACAGCTATCACTCCAGTATTGGCATGGCTCCATTCGAAGCCCTATATAGGCGGAGATGGCCTACACCTCTTAATTGGCGTGAGGTAGATGATCATGCTTTATATTCCGTAGATCTCTTGGAGGAGACTGCGAGAGCTGTTGATCTTGTGAGACGAAGGCTTCTGACGGCACAGAGCCGCCAGAAGAGCTATGCGGATCGTCGGAAGAGAGACATAGAGTTCCAGGTAATCAAATTATTTCCTCTTCACTTATTTAATTATAACTCATATATAATCAACTTAATCACATACTAACGACATTCCTATAAATTATAGGTAGGAGATTGGGTATTTCTCCGTGTATCTCCCATGAAGGGAGTGCAGAGATTCGGTATTCGTGGCAAGTTAGTGCCGCGATATGTTGGATCTTTTGAGATTCTGGCTAGAGTGGGGAAGGTTGTATACCGAGTAGCCCTTTCTCCACATCTATCAGCTATTCATGACGTCTTCCATGTATCCAACTTGAGGAAGTACATGCACGACCCTCGACACATCATCAGCTACGCGAATCTAGATGTGGAACCAGATCTGACTTATGAGGAGAAGCCAGTCCAGATACTTGATCATGCTGTGAAGAAGCTTCGCAGCAAAGAGATTTCATTGGTTAAGGTTTTGTGGCACCGACACAGCGTCTAAGAGGCGACGTGAGAGACCGAAGCCGACATGCGGGCACGATACCCGCAGCTTTTCTGAGGTAGTAACCAAAGCAAGCTTTTGTAATAAAATATTTGTTCAAATATATGGCTTGGTTTCTCTTTGAGGTTTTTATGAGTTCAAAACCCTTTGAGGTTTTTATGACCATATAAAATTCAAGACAACTAATGACCTTGACTCGAGTCTCGAGGACGAGACTCCCTTTGAGGTTTTTATAGGAGAAGGGCCAACTGTTGGAGGTTTTTGGGGCCAAATGTGGCCGTTGTTTTGCTGGAAATCATTTTTTTAATTTTTTTAAAAACCTCTCTCTTATTTGTAAAAACCAAAGTCATCCGCATGTACACCTCAAATATCCGATTCTGATGTACAACATCTCTTTCGATCGTCTATGCACGATGATCAAACAATATAAATTTCATACTTTTTTAATCCAAGATGGATACAGAAATTGACGAAACACGGTCTTGATTTTTTATCAAAATTTTGTGATTTAAATTATCAAATGACCTCTGATTGACGAACGGTTGATTTTGTTGGTCTTATTTTATCGAGATGAATTTTATTATAGCTCGGATTATTTTTACAATTTCCAAAAACATCATGACTTTTTTGATGTCACGCTTTACGATGCAATGATTTTTGATCGATTGATCACAAATGAATTTTAATTTACGATGTTTGGATTGATTCAGATCATATAATATTGATCAATAGTTTTATCAGATTAAATGGACCTTAATCGGGTCGGGTTCGGGTTATTCGAATTCGAGTGTCACAAATATAAAAACCTCAAAGAGAGTCTCGTCTTCGAGACTCGGGTCAATGCCACTATGTGATTTATCTCATCTTGCCATAAAAATCTCAAAGGGTTTTGAACCCATAAAATCTCAAAGAAAAAACAAGCCATATTCTTTCAACATTTATATAATTAAATGGGCTTGTTTCGATGATTACCTAAGAAGAGATGCATGCATCGTGCTTGTATGTCTGCTTCAGTCTTTCATGTTGCCTCTTCGATACCATGTCAGTGCCATAGCACCTTGACTAAAGGAATCTCTTTGCTGCAAAGTTTCTTCACATCACTGTCAAGATCTGCACTGGCCTCTCCTCGTATGTCAAGTCCGGATCCACGTTAAGATTCTCGTAGCTGATGACGTGTCGAGGGGTGCACGTACTTCCTCAAGTTGGATACATGAAAACATCGTAAAAGGCTGATAGGTGTGGAGGAAAGGCTTCTCGATCGGCTATCTTCCCTACATGAGCAATGATCTCAAATGGTCCAACATATCGTGACGCTAACTTACCACGAACACCAAATCTCTGTACTCCCTTCATAGGAGATACTCGTAGGAACACCCAATCATCCACCTGTATTTAGAGGAATTTCATCAATATAAGAGATTATGTTGAATATTTATAAGTTATTTTGAAAATGGATGAAGAGAAGTTGATTGGATTACTTGAAATTCCAAATCTCTTCTCTGACGGTCTGCATAGCTCTTTTGGTAGCTTTGTGCTATCAGAAGCTTCTGCCTAACAAGATCAACAATCCTCACAGTCTCTTCTAAGAGATTTACGGAGTAAAGAGCGTGGTCACCTACCTCACACCAACTATGGGGTGTGAGGCATGCCAAATAGGGCTTCAGATGGTTCCATGTCTATACTGAAATGATAGTTGTTGTTGTACATGAATTCTACCAATGGAAGGTGGTGCTTCCAGGACCCTTTCCACTCTAGGGTACATGCACATAGCAAATCCTCAAGTGTCTGAATGGTACGCTCGCTTTGTCCGTCGATCTGTGGATGATATGCGGGACTCATCTTCAGCTCTATTTGTAGTGCTGTCATGAACTGGTGCCAATAGTGAGATGTGTGGAAAGAAAAAAGTGAAGTTGTATTTCACAAAGCCCTAGAGCTCTCTTATACAGGAGAAAAGCTCTACGGTAAAATTACATAAGATAAACTGAAAGATAAACAAATAGAAATAAGAACCAAGATATATGAGAATCTCAACACTCCCCCTCAAGTTGGAGCATATGTCTATCGTGCTCATCTTAGAACAACAACAGTGAAAAGGACCTCTCGCTAGAGCTTTGGTAAACATGCCGGCAATCTGATCACCTGAAGCAACGTAAGTGGTGGAGATTATCCCCTTCTGGATCAAGTCACGAGTGTAGTGACAATCTACATCAATGTGTTTTGTTCTCTCATGAAATGCTGGGTTGTTAGCAATGAACAATGCTGCTTGATTATCACATTTGAGGTGCATAGGAAGAGGCACCTCTATAGCTAGGTCAGTCAGGACGGATTTAACCCACATCATCTCTTTACTCCCTTGGGCCATAGCTCTATATTCTGATTCAACACTGGATCAAGCAGCAATTGTTTGTTTCTTACTTCGCCATGAGACCAGTGGGCTACCAACAAACACAGTGAAGCCTGAGGTGGACTTCCTATCCTTGGGACACCCAGCATAATCCGCATATGCACTTCCAGTAACTGTGAGAGATGTATCTCTTCTGAAAAGAAGACCTCCACTTGGAGAAGATTTCATGTATCTCAAAATCATACACACTGCATCCATGTGAGCCTGTCTGGGCTGCTCCATAAACTGGCTGACTCTGCTCACAACAAATGATATATCAGACATGGTAATAGTAACATATAACAACTTTTCTATCAGCTCTCTGTATCATCTCTGATCCACTTCTTCAGGGTCATCATCAGAGAGCCTAGTATTAGGATCCATTGGTGTAGTAGCAGGCCTGCATCTTGTCATGCCTGTCTCAGATAGAAGATCAGTGGCATACTTCCTTTGTGTCGTAACTATACCCGGTTGGTTCCGTGCAAACTCCAAGCCAAGGAAGTAACATAGTATACCAAGGTCCTTGGTCACAAACTGTTGTCCAAGAAAACCCTTGGTTTCATGAATGCCTTGTTCATCACTACCGGTAACAATGATGTCATCAACATAAACCAGAACACCAACTGTACCTCTCTGAGTTTCTTAACAAAAAGAGAATGATATGCAGTGGATCGGACAAACTCCTTCTGTTCAATCAACTCTGAGAGCTTCTGAAACCAAGCCCTCGGACTCTTCTTAAGACCATATATGGCCCTGTGAAGACGACACACCATGCTAGACTCCTCCTCAGCAGCAAACCCTGGTGGCTGCTGCATGTAAACCTCCTCCTGCAGGTCACCATACAATATCACATTCTTTACATCTAATTGGAAAAGCGGCCAATCACGTACCACAACGATAGCAACAAGAATCCGTAGCGTAGAGTGTCGCGCAACAGGAGAAAAAGTGTCTGGGTAATCCACCCCATAGGTTTGGGGGAACCCTCGAGCAACCAACCTGGCCTTAAATCTATCCATGGTGCCATCCGCTCAGTGTTTTACAGTAAACACCCATTTGCTGCCGACCACAGACGCACCTGGTGGAGCCCGTACAATGCTCTACGTGCCATGAGATTGCAAAGCTGCCATCTCCTCCTCCATAGCGAGACGTCAATGGCTACTCTACAACGCCTCCTGATAGGTCCGTGGTATTTCCACAGAAGACATGCCCACAATAAACCGCTGAAAATCCTTGGACAGACGATCCAAGGAAATATGGGAAGCAAGAGGATGCATAGTGCAAGCCCGCTTCTGCCTCCGTAAAGCAATAGATACGTCCAGATCTTCGTTACTGGTAGAAGATATAGTATCCACGACATGCTGTAGCTCAGTCTACACATGCAAATCACCAGTGCCATTAGAAGAACTCAAATGTTCAGGATATACCTCAAGCGTGTTGGATGATGAAGGAGGCACATGAGTAAGGGGCCGTCGCTGGTAAACCTGCAGAAAGAATGTAGGAGATGGTGGAGATGGCGGTGGAGGTAGGGGTGGGGGAGGTGGTGGTGGAGGAGGTGGTGGAGGAGGAGGTGGCGTAAGTGATGACGATGTACTGGGGATCAGAGGAAGAGGCATATACACCTCTTCTCCATCCTCTAAAGGAGTAAGCATGTTACATGTGGGAGAAAAATACTTAATGGACTCAAAAAAGGTGACATCAACACTTACGTAGTATCTTCATCGAACATGGTCAAAGCAACGATATCCCTTTTGGGTCTTAGAATACCCAACAAATACACATTTGACAGCCCTGGGAGAGAGCTTGTCAAGACCAGGAGACATTTGATGAACAAATACTACTGAACCGAAAACACGAGGCATAAGCGAGAAAAGATCCGTCTCGGGAAACACAATCAAGAATGGGATCTTCTCCCCTAACATCGAAGAGGGCATACGATTAACCAGATAATGAGCAATTAGAACCGCATCTTCCCAGTATGAATGAGGAGCACGACTCTAAATCAAAAGGGTTCCGGTAACATCCAAAAGATGGCGATTTTTTCGTTCAACCACCCCATTCTGTTGGGAAGTATATGCACAAGACGTCTGATGCACAATACCATGAGACCTAAGGAATTGAGAAAGCTGAGTAGTGCAAAATTCCAATCCATTATCTGAACGTATTGTTAAGATTCTTATGTTATTGTCTTGTTTCTTTATATTGTTTATTTCTCTTATCCTGTTTATGTAATTACCCTTTGAGCTTTTCTCCTATATAAGAGAGCTCTAGGATTAGATGGAATACAAATTTTCGTTTCACCTCAACATGGTATCAGAGCGATGGTCCTAGACCAGGCTAGCCTGTGACCTAACCCTAGCCCCTCCCCACCAAAAACCCTCCTCAGCCTGCCGCTTTGCGCCGCACGGGTCTCAGCCCGCTACCGCCTTCCTCACGCGCGACACAGGCAGCCCATACGGGCCACTACCTGCAGCCTCTTTCCTCGCGCGCTGTGCGCGCTGCCGCAACTCACTGTTGTTGTTCCTCCGCCTGCTGCTGGCCAGCGCGCGTCCCCTTTCATGTGTGGGCTGACGCCTCCACCCCTCTAGGGCTGCCATAGCCCTGCATGTCCCACTTGCAGACTTCGGTCTTGGTTTCCAATCCTCGCTTGAATCTCTAGGGTGTGACGGGGTCATCTAAAACAAGGTTGCAGAAAGCGGTAGTCGATACTCGGTCGGCGGGGTCACTGACTAAGGATTAATCGGCAGTCGGGCGACTAGTCAGATTTAGTTGGCCATTAGTCAGTTTTGATTTTTTAATTATTTTAAATATATAGATCATTTTATACTTAGATTTGTACATTTTCTATACTTTCATAATGAAATAAAAGAAGTAATTGACTTTAAATATAACATTATTGCATATTAGAATAAGTTTGCTTATGTATTAGCATAGATTTGTACATTTTCTATACTTACATAATGAAACAAAAGAAATAATTAACAATAAATATAAAATTAAACATATTAGAATAAGTTTGTTGTTAAAAAAAGCAAAAAATGGAAAAAATTATAAAAGCTTGATGTAAAAATTGGCTGATTAGTCGGCCGACTAGGTCGACTAGTTGGGCTGACCGACTAATGGCCGACTAGGCCTAGTCGAGTCGGCTACCCCCCCCCCCCCCGACTCGACTAGTCGGACCGACTAGTCGGCTGATTTTTGCAAGCTTGATCTAAAACACCCTAGCCAATCAAAGGCAGCTTCGAAGAATGGAAGAGGTTGTGGTATAAGTCTACACCCACATGTCCATATGTGTGTGTAGACACAGGTTGTATTTGTTGCAAGTCCCAGTCTTGGTGATTGTTGTTAGTATGGTTGACAACAAAGCAGATGTTCCATCCATTAGTGGCTTCAAACTTCCAGCCCCCATCATCAAAATGGATGGCACGAACTATGAACTGTGGGCCATGCAATTCATGAGTCAGATGCAGTGTAATGGCAAGAAGCACATCCTCATAGTGGAGGAGCCAAGTGACAAGACTGGGTTAAACGCTTCATGGGAGGCAGATGGTGCCTATGCACGAGTATGGCTATTTGGGACTGTGTCATCAGAGATAACTAATGATATTCTGAATCAGCCGACTGCGAAGGCTACTCGCTGCCACATACTCACCGACGAAGATCGAGTCGAAGATACTGCAGCTCCAGCATGATATCTTCACATCCAAGCAGAATGGTCGTCCCCTTCATACCCTCTATACTTCCATGAGGGGTATGTTCGAGAAGTTATATGGTTACATTCCCTTGACTGCTACACCAGAGCAGCTCAAGGCATACAGAGACTCTATGATGACAGGAGTTTTTCTAGCAGCTCTTAACTCTGAGTATGACGTTGCTCGTGCCCAGATTATTACTGATGCTACCATACCTCTAATGGAGGAGGCATATCGCAGATTGAGTAGGCTATCTATATCTTCAGGTGGTACCTTGCAGCAACAGACATCTTCAGCTATGGCTACATCTCGTGGTAGGGGAAGTCATATACCATATTGTGGCAGAGGAAGTTCTAGCCGTGGCAGAGGAGGGGGTGTTCGACCCCATCAGCCTTGCACCTATTGCCACAGATCTGGCCATTCTGAGGAAACATGCTATTCTAAGCATGGGTTTCCTGCTTCAGCTCGGGTTGCAGAACAAACACAACCAGTTGGGAGTCCCTCACCTGTTGCAGATCAGAGATTTGATGAACTTGTTGCTGATCAGGGGGAGGTGCAGTTGACCCCTGGAATGAGACTTCAAAATGTTCTCTATGTGCCTAAATTTTCCATGAAGCTACTTTCAATTAGTCAAATCACCAAAGATTTACATTGTCGTGCTATATTTGATCCATCTACTCTTGTGTTTCAGGATATACTAACATGCAGAGTGATTGGAACTAGCCGTGAGCAAGGGGGTCTCTACAAATTGGTGCAATGTCCTTATGCTGGTGCCTCTTCTCTTCGTACTGGATCGGTTTCTCCCTATATGTGGCATCTTCGATTTGGTCATCTTCCTCTGCAAAAGCTGTGTCATGTTCTTTCACAGATTTCTCCTCGCTCCACCTTTCAGTGCGAGGCCTGCAAGCTTGGGAAACATCATTGCTCTACCTTTCAGAGTCGTCAGGGTCGTAGTAGTCATAGTCTGTCTGAGTTATTGCATTTTGATATTTGGGGTCCCAGTCGTGTCACAGATCATCAGGGACATAGGTTTTATCTTGTTGCAATTGATGAGTTTTCAAGATTGTCTTGGGTATTTCTTCTTAAGAGCAAGTCTGATGTAGCCTACGCCCCAACAGAATGGGATAGTAGAACGAAAACACCATCATCTGTTAGACGTCACCAGATCTTTGTTGATTAAGAGCAGTGCCCCTCATTCATATTGGGGAGATGCGGTTCTATCTGGTAAATCGTATGCCCTCTTCGGTGCTAGGAGAGAAGATTCCATTTTTGATCGCGTTTCCCAAGACGGAGCTTTTCTCGCTAATGCCTCGTGTCTTTGGTTCTGTAGCTTCTGTTCATCAAATGTCTCCAGGTCTTGACTAGCTTTCTCCTAGAGATGTCAAATGTGTGTTTGTTGGGTATTTCAAGACCTAAAAAAGATATCGCTGCTTTGACCCTGTTCAACGAAGATACTATGTTAGTGCGGATGTTACCTTTTTCGAGTTAGTTATGTATTTTCTCCCCCAGGTGACAGGCTTACTCCTTCAAAGGATGGAGAAGAGGTCTATATGCCACCTCCTCCATCATTATCATCTCCACCACCACCTCCACCATCACCACCTCCTCTACCACCACCTCCACCGCCACCTACCTTCTTTCCGCAGGTTTACCAA